>OZ010690.1:12556371-12653662 GCA_963932265.1 Thymelicus lineola | reverse complement strand
TTCATACATTTTGTGCTACATTTTAATTCATTTAATGAGACGACTGGCGTCTGTCTGTGTATCTGTTATTTTTATGTCCGCCGTCACATGTAATGGACATAGTTGCATAATTAACGTGTTAATAAGACAGGAAAACGCTGTAATTGAAATACCAATCATTTATCTTAATCATTTAACTTTATATCCCTAAGTAACTATACTTAATTCAATTAATCAAACCTTTATAGTAAAGCAGTGCTTAAATATAGCAAACAAAAATAAAAAAAACCGGGCAAGTGTGTGTCAGGCCACGCGCAATGTAGGGTTCCGAAGTAGTAAATTTATCGACTATTAGGTACTCATTAACTACATATGCGAACATAGCCGTGATAATTACTTACTTTGATGGTAGGTAATACTGTAATACCATCAGGTGGGATTGTTGTCAAGCACTAACATATTTCATGTAACATAAATAAATAAATAAATAGTTTTCCTCGTAAATTCATCCTTGCCCAGTACATATTTTTCAACCACCTCGCGTAAATGTTGTAGAAGAAAATCAAAAACAAAAATATCGAAAGTAGTTGCTATTTTCTCAGGGTTCCCTGATAGTTTCAACTAAATTAGATACTGATAATTGTAAAACAAGTATCTGAAAGTTCTTAGAAAAAAAATTATCAAAATTTCTGCTCCTTTTTGGATTCAATAGGAAAAAGTAGGGTAAAAGAGTCAAAATTTCTAAATTTTAAAAATGTCAAAATCTCGAAAACGGTGACACTTTTACTGCGACAATTTTTTGACATATCATAGGTCAACCCTCGAGCTATCTGCCCTCTATGGTCGATCTATTACTTACTGGTCAACCTGTAGAATAAGAAAACACTACTATTTTCTTCAACAGGTAGTCAAGCAATAGCAACAGTAGTCAAAATCATCAATGAATTTCACGTAATCAGTTATTATTCCATTTTGCACGCTTTTAACCCGATAAATACATTTCCAATTAATGTATCCTTGAATAAACTCGTGCAACTGTAGCATTCGTGTGGTTAGTTTCTACCCTAAATTTACATTTACATTACCAACAATAAGAGGCAAATAAAATTATTGGTATGTCCAACAAGTTTAACAAATGACTTAAGTACTCGGAAAATTATAATTTAGGTCGCGCATGCAAACTATTAGAACAAAATGTTTTGAATATAATTAAATGAAGCATATTTCGAAACTTGGATATTGCTTAGGTTCTACGCAAAGGCACTAACTGCAAGTTACTGTTGACTCTTAATTAATTATGTAAAACTTCCATCTTGCTATATTTATTTATTGTTCGAAACAAACGTCTTTATGAGCTTATTATATTTAATAATGTCATTATTTAAATAAACAATCCAAAGAGTATTTGTATGATTCTAAAGAATTTTAAAAAAGTTTTTAGTTTTGATGAGAAAATCTGTTGCCCTGAAAAACAGAGTTCGATTATGTTATAACTCATAACAGGTACTACTTTTTATGTATTCTGTATTCTTAATGACACTTACTTTGAGATTAAGATAATTTTTAAAATCATTTAAAATCTCAAGAATGAATCTTGGAACTGAATATAAGAATGCAAATTAAAATGGATGATTTGATTATAGAAGAAGATTTATTGAATATTCGCAGCGATATTAGAGTACTACATATTCATTTGATACAAACGAATCATGATTTGCTTGTTAACTTAATTTTCAGTACCCGGATGACTGAGCTTAGCTCGGTTTAGTATTGCTTAACAACGCCATCTGCTTTAGCTTTAGTGTAGCTACTCACCAATAGATGTCAGGAAGAGTCTATTGCAGGCGTTTTTCATTGCCTGAAAACACGGATAAAACGACATTTTTTAAAAATGAATCCTAGCTAGTTCGATTTATTGCCCCCGAAACTCCCTGCATACTAAATTTCATGAAAATCGTTGGAGCCGTTTCCGAGATTCAGAAAAAATATTTATATATATATCGGTGCAGTCTAAAATAAGTTCGTAATAATCGTTGAAATTAAGAAAAAGGGAACTGTCAAGAAGACAGACAGATTGAGAGTATCGCGAATCAAAGTAAAAAACTAAATAACGTTGAATTGATAAAATCGGGTGTTATCAGGCAATAAACGGATAGTATCCTTGTGCCTGTTGAATTGTGTGTTTTATTAAGTATCCTGGTAATCCTGACACATAACTACGCCCACAGAGAGAGATCTATGTTCATAGGACTTTGATACATGGTTTGCAGAGATGATCTGAGTTCACACCATAGAATACCTCCTTCTGCTAAATATATATAAGAATTGCTCATTTAAAGGTATTAGATTTTATTGGATTCACATCACTGAAAAAATGCCATCTTGATTTGTCTACCATTACCAACGTATTATGTCTGTGGCAGCCAACTAGCTTAATTACCCGTTCAATCAGCAGCCTAGCCTCCTTACTAAACAGCGCCGATCAACTAGCGGCCTTCGTTGACTTCTAAAAACAATAAATGTACTCCTAGTACCTCTGCTAACTACACGAAGTCTAGTGAAGTGGATCAACTTGATTCATCCATTAGAATCAACAATGACGGTGAATTTCATCAAACAGTTCATTAGACGCGGTATTGCTTTCAATTCTGCTCCGGTATGTCAAAACAATAATTATGTAACACCGAATCCATCAGAGGGCGTAGCGACGAGAGTGAAAGCTCACGATTATGACCGTACAGTACAATGCTAAATTGTCATGTGTTGAACGATGGCTGTAATTGGGTTACAAAAGGCCTTAATTAATGTTACAAAAAGTTATTTAATCAAATACCATTCACGTACGAAATATTCTTATTCTTGAAGCAAACATAAAACAATGGAGGAGTAAGTTGAAGGCAAACAGACATATCTGAAGTTATCTCGTCATAGTCCACACAAATATATAATTGAAACCAGATATGTATTATAGGGCTTCAAAAAGTGACAGATTCATAATCCACTTTTAATTTTAAATCGATCCTTACACATACAACACATACATATTATATGTACTATTATAATATAGTAGCTGTACTTGTAATTTCGTTCGCGTGGGAGTTTTTCTCGTGTAAATCTCGATCTTGTAGGAATTCTGAGATAAAATGTAGCTTATATTATGTTGACCTTAAATGTAAATTTTAAATTTCTCTAGGCTCTATCTTTGAGCTTACCTTCTCTGCTGTTGTAAAGAGAAATAACAAATAATACTTCGTAGAGTCCTGCCGGTCGAGGTTAATGAAATATTCTGAGATCTAAAACATCTTTTGTTGACTGATTTATCATTTATTGTATTCTACCAACAAAGTTACAAACCAATTTATTTACAATTGAAAATAAAATGTGTAACCTTAAAAGTACTTTTGAAATACATTTTAAATTGTATTTCATATTTAAATTTCTCATGATGCAGACCTATAAACCATATTTGCAATGATAGATATTAATTTCATGATTTATGTTGGCAAATATTATGCCAACAACTTTTTTATTGTTTTCTCCTAGACATAAATACTACTCTCAGCTATCCTTATTGGGTACTATATTATTACAAAATCACCTATTATGGCTTTGATCTGTGGCTTTAAGTTAGTTCTGCTGAATTCGATGTTGAATTGAACGGTGTACACGTGCTCATAATTATATGAATGCAAACATCATAAAAAAATGAACTAGTGATGCTATCTTAATCTAAGCGGCAGTAATACACTCCACAAAGCATACACATGTTCTATCACCTATTACCTACAAGAGAACCTCCTCACAGATAAATCATATCACTAACAAAGAGTGAAAGCGTCGAACGATCACGATCATAGCACGACTTGATCCTTAATTGTCATGTATCTATTGATGAACGGCCCCAAATGTGAAATATTGCCCACGGCTCCTTAATAAACAATAGATAATACCGAAGAAGAAACTATTGAATGGAATTTGAGCGGGCTCTTTAGCATATTTTGGTCGATAGAATAATTTATACTTTCCATTTAGATAGATTGGTTGTAGAAATTATTGGACACTTATTGATGTCCGGAATATTAAAGTAATTGTATACTTAATCGCAGTTGCCAAAATATACAATAGAAATGACGGAACTGTAAATAGTTATCTGAAATTGTGAAACGTATTTACATTGAACGTAATGAAGAGGCGTCATTTTGTAACGAAAAATCACTTAAGCATATTGATTGAAATTTTCTATGCCGCTAGATATTTTGTAATAAAATAAATAGTTGATTCATAATCATCTATTTGAATTTCAAAAACTATTTTAAGTGACCACTTCAAAATTATTGTTACCCAAGCAGCAAAGGCTTAACAAATCTCATGGTTTTTATTGGGTTTTTTTCGGCGAAGTCGACCGATTAATTACGATTCGAATTGCATTCGAATCACAATGGATTTCAGTTATGGCCGTCACTCGGTTAGTGTGATAAATCCGGTAATAGTGATCCAGGATGCCCTGTTATGGCAATGGGCAGACTTACAAAAACACAACCCTTGATAATCCATTTCACCTTCTGTCAGATTTATCCACGCTCTGACAGTTTGGGTTCGCGCGAAATAGATGCGTGTCGTTTACCTGTGTTTTTTGTGCGAGATTTGACAAGTAAATTAGCATGTAAATTATTATCTTAATTAATCTTCAAATAACTGTGTGACCTGGACGTTTATTCGTTTTAAAGGTTCATTTTATTTTTACTGAATAATGTTTTTATTAAACACAGGATTCTATTGTACCTGCAAATGATATCATTTGTAGATTTGCTTACATTTAGAATTTAATTTAAATATAGTTTATTAAATACTTACATAAATTATTCATGCTAAGTACTTATTATTAAACGTAGGTAAACGGTCTCTACTATATTTAACTATATTTAAATGTCACATGTAGTTCATTTGCTGGGTTTGAATTAATTATTTATTGTACAATGACAAAGAATATTCAATGTTGTTTCTATTTGTCAGTACATTCAATAACAAAACAGTTAGGAACATAATTACGTTTAACGTATTTCTGTATTTGTTTATGACGTTATCAACTGAGGAATTAAACGTCTAACAGTACAATTAAGAGCGTAATTTCGAACGGTGCTGATGTAAATGTTTCGCGCAAGCGTACCTAAATGTCAACGTTAAAACTTTCACAGATGCGATATTACTTGCTCTAGTTAGACTTCGAAAATTTGTAACGGCGGCGATAAAAGGGTTCACTTAACGCAGCGGAAGGGATATTATCGAATAAAATTGTAAGGAATGGAAGAGGTTGCCAATAAATGCTTATTTTAATAATAATAATAATAATAATAATAATAATAAACTTTATTGAACCAAATTATACAAAGTCATGGGGTTGAGGATCGTTGGTCCCACACTAGGATTCCCTGTGTTGTGGAAGACCAACACCTTCCTCTTACACATGTTGCTTATTAAATTTTACAGTACAGTTTAACTTATTAATGAGATAACGACTTACAATATAGGAAAAAAACAAGTGTAGAGTAAATGTGTATGTGTGTGTGTGTGTGTGTGTGTGTGTGTGTGTGTGTGTGTGTGTGTGTGTGTCTGTGTGTGTGTGTGTGTGTTATTATATATACGTTGTGTTATATACTATATATACTTAAATGTACTTATGTCAGAAAAGACCAGAAAGCAATTCTTCTGTCTGACGATAATTAAGGTCAGTTAACCAATTTTTAACAGTCATTTTGCATTTATATTTTGATAATTTAATTAGCCCGAGGGTTTTATTTAGTTTTGTATAAAGGTATGGACCAAGATAACTAGTGGATTTTTGGGCAAATATTGTTTTTGTAAGTGGAGTAGCCCATTTTAGGGTACGAGAAGTTTCGATACATGAGTCGAGTGATTTTTTATGAAAATTAAGTATGGTACATAGTATATATAATTGTCTTACTCGCAAGTGTTTACATAAAGTATATAAGGAATCTGTCGGAAAGCGATATGGTTTACTGAAACAGATTTTAAGTATAGCTCTTTGCGCACGTTCCAGTTTTATTAGATTGCTTTTACTTGTAGAACCCCAAGTTAGAATTCCGTAGGTGGTAATAGACTGACACAATGCTAGGTAAACCATATTAATTAAAGATATATCACCTATTGTACCAAGTCTTCTGAAAATAGGCATTAATTTTCTGAGTCTGTTTGTCAGATTATCCACTTGGTAGGACCAGGTAAATTTGTCGTCAATAATGACTCCAAGGTAACGTATGTTATTAACTAATTCAAGGACATGACAGCTGCACTGAACATTATGGTAATTGTTACAGTAATGTAATTTGATAGCGAAGGTGCTGTCAGGAGACAGCCTCTGTGACATTTTGAAGGTAATCACCTTAGTCTTCGAAATATTTAGGGTTAGCAAATGATGTTGAAGCCAATTAGCAATATCTATAAGTCCTTTTTCAGTCGTAGCTTTTACAGATTCCCAGCTATTACCATAGAATACAACAGCAGTATCATCGGCATATGAAATTATTTCAGAATTAGGTATAGCTAAATTACACAAGTCATTTATATAAATTAGGAAAAGCGTAGGTCCTAATACACTGCCTTGTGGCACACCAAAATCGATTGCAGAGTAGTCACTGAACTGATTATTAATTTTGACTCTTTGCATTCGGTTACTAAGATACGAATCAAACCATTTAAGAGGCAGTCCGCGAATACCTATAGCTTCTAATTTATCTAATAGTTTGGGGCGGCAAACTGTATCGAAGGCTTTAGCTAGGTCAAGGAAGACGCCTATGCACTTGTAACCATTATCTAATTTTTTAATAACATAGTCAGTAAGAGAACATATGGCGTCTTCCGTTGATCTTTTAGCCCGAAAACCAAACTGTTTGTGTGATATAATGTTGTATTTATCTAAATATTTCAAGAGTCTAATATTTATGATTTTTTCCAATACTTTTGACAGAGAACTTAACAATGAAATGGGCCTGTAATTAGATGGGAGTGACGGATCACCAGACTTGAAAATAGGACAGACGTCTGCTTTTTTAAACTCTTCAGGTACTATGCCAGATGTAATACTGAGATTGCAAATGTGAGTGATTGGTCCGACTAAGTGAAGTTTACAAATTTTCAAAAAATTATTACTAATGTTGTCATTCCCAGTTGATGCGCTGCTTTTCAATGAATTAATAATTTTTAATACTTCATTTTCGTCTGTAGGAGCCATAAAGAAGGAACTAGATGTATTTGATGTTTCTGTTAAATAATGAACGCCAATAAGTTATTAATTCGCACCCTCAGTGAAAAAACCGGGCAAGTGCGTGTCAGCTAAAATTAGGTATGTAGGCAAGTATGTATTAGTATACAAATAAGAAAAAAATCTAAATCTTGGAACTTTTACCCTTGACCCATTAACTATACATATAATCCTTGTTATAAAATCATGAAATACATATTTCAGAATTTTTAGTAAATCATCCCCCACCCTTTAAATTTGGGAATGAAAATTTGTATGTTTTTTTTTGTATATTGTCATAAGCAACTTACAAAAAGAAGTGAAATCTCACCAAAAACATTTTCATGTAAAATATTGGCAAGACGAAACCATAATATGGGTCTACATTAAAAAGTTTTCAGATCTCATATACAGACGGATAGACAGACAGTCAGACGGGCGGATATGACGAAACTATAACGGTTCCGATTTTACTTCGGAACCCTAAAAAAGCTTATGTTGAAAATTGCAATTTTATAGGAGAGCGAAAAAACTTAAAATATCAATAACTTTTTTTCTGTAGATGCAAAAGCATGTTTTATCCTTTAAAAATAAAAAATACAGCACAGTATGATTACATTAGTTTATTATTTAGTTTTAAGATACTTAGTTCTTAAATAAAGAGAAATAAATATGTTGTGCTACTTTTCGTTATATATTCATTATTAATGCCCCGTTATAAATATTAGTGTTTACTAGCTGACCCGGCGAACTTCCTATCGCCCAACAATCAATGAATGTAGAAATAAGGTACTTTCAATTACATAATTTTATGTCGGTCAAGCCGTTTCAGGGGAGTTTTGTCACAAACACTGTGACAGGAGAATTTATATAATATATTAGATGTATGTATGTATACAAAGAGAGGAGGAAGTGAGCAAAATGCCCAAAGCGTCGATTCGCAACATGTTATTGCTTTTTTTAGTCAACACGAAACAATCATTTGAGCGTAGAAACAGAAATATTGGCTATACGACCCGGCGTAAAACCGCTCCTGTGGTTTAATTAAAAAATCCAACTGTAAAATAGAACGTTGAGCGATTGTTAGATAAATAGAGAGATAGAGACGTACCTAATAGATATAATCCCAGTTTCCTATTTATTTACATAATACGTAATCGGTTTTTCAAATATCATTGCAATTGATTATGATTAAAATTGCAAGTAAAGTAAGGTGTAAGTAAGTAGTAAAGTGTAAGTAAGTAAGGGTTCGAATTATCAAGGTTTCATTTTCAAAATAGATCTGCATCATGTATTTAAAAATAATATGATCTCCATTTATTCCATTTATGTGCGGATGTCCATGGGCAACGATAGCCACTTACAATTAGCTGGATCATTGGTTTGTTTGTCAGCGATTTCCCAAAAAAAAAATATTTCATAAAATTGAAACTACAAATGTTTCAAAAACATTAACACCGCTTCTGAGATCTGCAATTAGCTGGCAATTTCAAAAAGAACCAAGAACTTCAGAAACCTCCCCAGTATGATCTCTTGTTCTGTAAAATAAATATTGTGCTAATCTTCACTCCAACACAGAGTTCTGTTGACTTACTTAGACTAATGTAGAACTTAGAGCAAGTTCTGAAACTGTAAGACGTTAACTTGAGTTCTTAGTTGTAGTTGGTGGCTGTATTGAGTTAATCTTCTTAACACAAAATGTTAAAATACGTTCTAGAAGCTTACTGGCTTTAAATTATTGGCGGCTCTCTTTAGAATACAAGTCTATCCCTAAAATTAAGGAAGAAACATACTCTTCAACACTTCTCAGAAAAATACAGAGGATGGTGAGGATCAGCTTCCCAAAGGCTTGACTGGGATGTAAGGATAAAAGCTGGTTTAGTTTGTGCTCCTGAGTTGTTCCATCCATCAGCCCTTGGAGGTCCACTGCTGGACATAGGCCTCCCCTAACTTGCGCCACTCTGACCGATTCTGAGCCTTCTGAATCCAGCGGATGCTCGCTGTCTTCTTCAGGTCTTCGGTCCATCTGGTCGGGGGGTGTCCATTTCCCGAGACATGGGCGCCATTCGAGGATCTTTCTTTGCCAACGGTTATCCGTCCTTCGCACTATGTGGCCAGCCCACTGCCACTTCAGCAGGCTTATTCTTTGGGCTATTTATTTTATTTTATTTTATTTTGCACACTCTCTCACACTATGAGGGATACAAGATATTCCGGAGACTTCGCGCATCCTTACGAACTTTAATTAACTCTTAGGTATGAAAATTTTCTCACAATATGACTTTACCCAACCAAGTGATAATTTCTTTCTAATACGCACATATGTACGAAGCTTTTTGAATATTAGAGGTGCTTGTAGGTGGTAGATGTGATTGTGGTAAGGTATCCTGGAAGGTAAAAGTTCTACCACAGTATGTGATGAGTTAATTAATATATTTATTTCATTTAGTCATTTTAGTATTTCAAGCAGGTCGATATTTAACTAGCAAATTCGCAAGCGTGTCTCGAATACCTTCGGCGTCGGCCTGAACAATTCCTCGCAGCAATTTAGGTGAACAATTGCTAGGAGCTACGTGCAGATGTTTGCTAATTGCTCACGTTCATAAGTTTGTTAATTACGCCTTTAATTGCCAACCGGACGTCATTGCACTCTCGCTTTTTCAATGATTTATTCTACTTTTATGCTTATTAAAAAATAACGAACTAAGAATAATGAAGTAAGAAATAATAAAGAAAATATTGTGCGACACCTTTTTTCTTTCTAAGATGACTAAACTATTGGTACTATTGTATTGTGTTGGCTAATCTTTTATTAATGTTTTAAGTGTAACTTACTTAAAATTGTAATACCGGATTCTATAGTTTTCGTTACGAAAACAAAGGTTAAAAATTCCAATTTAAATAGTAATTCATATACAGCGGTCTTTCTGTGTATCATGGGTATGGGTAGTATTACCTTCTGTACTCGGCCTCGTACCTCGGGCAATATCCCAATTAGGCACTAATTAAACGGTCAAAATATTTCATCTTCTTCCGATTTCTTGCGACAACAATATTATTCATTTTATACAAAATAATTGAATGTAATAAACATTGAAAGTATTATTTTCATTTCAATTTAAAGTATCTTGTTCATGCCGTTTTAACTCTTCTTCTTTTAATTCAAATAACAATGAAGTACTAGCACAGTGAATTTCATGGCATCAGGTAAAACAAATATATCGCAGAACTTTTATTTTCTAAAAATTAATTAATTACGTGATCTTAGCTCCGAGACGCAAGTGAAACAAACCTCCTTCAAGCACGTCAACTTGGCACGAGCTCGACAAATGAACGCTGACGTTGACAAGCGACCTCAACCTGCGTCGATCTCGCCCAACGTGGCGATAACGTGACTGTGTCGATACTTTCTCGAACGATAGATATTGATCGATAATACCATGTATACGCAATTGACAGCATAGTGCACGATTGGTTTTGTTAAGAGAAATTAAGTCTGTATTTAATTGGACAATGGAATTCTGATCAGATCGATTTTGGACCTGCTGGGGATTTAGTAGAGTGTGGTATGCTTATATTTTAATGTCCATATTTACTAAGACTATAGAATAGTAAAGACTGACTGAAATTATTGGAGGAATTAAAAAGTTTTCTCTTCCTACGCCAATGTCGTATTGAAGACACCATGACAATAATAATGTTGGCCATGTCGCCTGACTGTATGGCCATCATAGTTCGTCTTTCTTTTTCTCTGTCCTTCACATTATAAAAATTGTAATAAAAAGGAAATTTGAGAGAACCCTTCTCATGATTTATCGTTTTAATCAAAAGATTTCTCATGTGGGATGATGAGGGATGATAAACTAAGGATTCACTCTAATTTATTTTACAAATTAATACGTCGTACTATAGTATTAACTACTTGAAACGACTATTGATGTAAGCATCCATAATCTATACATCTTTATTTAGAAAATCTATTTTTGGTGCACTTGCGTTTAATACGCAGATTATTCTCTTGCAATCAGACTTAGTATTATGGTATTGATAAGCAAATAGTTGAAGGACTAATGTTACAGTGACATTAGCTGAGATTTATGGCTCGTAAAGGTCAAGCGACGTTCGAATAGCCTCTTTCAATACTTAGATGAGTTATCGCTAGTTGCCATTGCAAGGCGCGATAAACTTATGATGGCAACGGTAATTTCTACAAACTGTGTTGTATCCCAAGTCAGAACAATCAGATAAGATATACTTACTTTTCGCGTTCACACGAAACTCGCTTGGTCTTTGAATGTCGATTGGGTCAATAAAGAAGGATTCCCTTTTTTATCTCTTTTAAAATTTTGTATGAAGTTATACAATGTTTGCAATTTGTTTGAAACTATGGATTCAAAATTAAAATGCAAAACAAAAACAATCCGCCCCATCTGAACAATGTTCTGTTACAAAATACTTAAATAAATATTTTGTGAAATATACCTATTTGCACAAGAATATTTGATGTTTTGGACCCAAAGAATATTGTAGGAATTTAGAGTAAAGGGAATATATTTATATTAGATTGGTGACACCAACGCACAGGTGTGGTATAAAATAAACGAGATAAAAACGATAATCTGGACGAGGAGTGAGTATTTGTAATATTTATATTTCGTGAATATCTGATTTCAATTCGAGTATTTTCAAAAAGTTCCAGAGTATTTTCGTAAGACATTTAACACCTATCAAGTTAGCACCGCGGCTAAGAGGCAGCTGACAAGTGCTGCGCCTATACCACGCCTCTTCTGCATAACTTGCGTTGCTTCTAGACAATGTACGAAAGTAAATCACAACACCCACGCTGCGCCCGAACGTTGCCCTTATCCGATTCTACTACCATATTCCATATACCATTGCATATATGTACCTAATCAGAACATCAAACCTCTAGTTTTTTTGTAGTAAAATGCCATCAGTTTGAGTAGTATATGAGCTGCCGATATTTCACATCTTAAGAGTTAATCGCAAGTCAACTTTGAATGGTTAAAATTTGTCATCACTTTTATATCATGTACACCTTGAACGAAGAAGAAAAAGAAAAGCAGGTCTAATATTCCATCATGCACTAGTATTGGTGAGCATATATACATAGAACACAGAGCCACTGCGTGGCCATTTGCATCCTTCGTTGGTCAGATTGCACTACGTTGAGACGTGTTGTCCATGCCCTGAAGTATACCAATCTTATAAGACATTAAACTACTTATAAACTACGAGCAGACGAGCCGCCAGAAGGTAACGAACGTTGCCAATTTAGAAGAAAGCGGACCTTCATTTTACTGACTCTCCTATACCATTCATCTCATCCACTCGACTCAAAACTTCTATGACACATTTCAAAGTCAATTTTAGAAGGAGAAGCCAAGTAGGTAACTTACATAAGGTAACTTACATTACTTACCATGAAACCGTTTACTTACCGTTTTATCTTCGGCCTTAAAAAATATGATCACATCTCCCGTTTTCGCCAACAACTTAAATGGCTCACCATTCGACAGAGGCGTACTTCTAGAATCCTCCTATTATTGTTTTCCATCTTAAATGATCCTAATTCTCCTCAGTATCTTAAGGATAATTTCCAGTATCGCTCCGACACTCATGATAGAACGCTTCGGTCGTGTGCTAATCTTAGTCTTGATATTCCCCCGCATACTAGCGGCTTCTTCCATTATTCATTCACAGTGCAGGCAACACTACTCTGGAACTCCTTGCCCGCCGAGTTGAGACATGCTCCTAGCAGGTTCTCCTTTAAGCATCGCTTGCGTGAACATCTGTTACATTCAGTTTCTGATTAATGTCACTTCTATTTTTTTTTTTTTATTACTATTTTTTAGTGTTACTTTTTTCTTCAGCATACTGTGCAAAAATTCCCTATACTTATATATGTATATGTATTCCCTAAATATTTATATATTATATATTTATATATTATTTATTATATATTTATGTTATTATTGGTATTTATGTATGTCCGTGTATTTGTATGTATTCTTGTTATGTAGTATATCTATATCTCATGTTAGCACCTGCCATCAGCTATTTCCACATCCACCCAGGGTTGACTGGTGGACAATGCCATTAGGCATTAAGTTTGCCCTTTGTTTCTTCTTTTTAAGAGGTGACATAAACATGTAAATAAATAAATAATAAATAAATAAAATACCGTTGAGGCTTAATACTTTATGTTATAGGGCCCAGCAATCTTCAATACCACCAATCCTCACTAGGCAAGCGTGGTGTAGTATGACCCGAGTGCTTCTCACCTTAATTTGTGAGAGGAGGTCTTGACCGAGTAATGTCCTACACATTAACAGGCTGATGATGATGATGATGAATCTTCAATAGGACGGACCTAACGTCGTAGCCTCGTTCTTTGTTCAGTAAGCTTCATCATGAGCAGGAGGGATTGACTTCGAGTCAAGGTAGATAGAGCATCTTACTCCCCGTTTTATAGAATAGGAGTTAATTGGACAAAAATTATCTCACCACTCGAGGCAAACGTCCGGTAAAAACAAAATAGCTTACTTCGTCCGAGGCTCCTTGTTAAGCTATTACTTTCTGTAACATGTACGATTGTACCAAACACGTTTCTTTAGGTTTTCATTAAGACGCATTGTTTGTTCTTATGACGTTGTAATAAGGTCGAATGTCGTTTGTACCATGCGACATAATGACTTGTATAACTGCAGGCAATACGATTGAATTGCGTGAACGCAACAAAGACGATCCTTTCTTACAGAATGGTCTCTGAGAACTTATCCAGGCGCGTGCAATAAGGAAATCGTAAGAAAGGATGCATAACAAGCTCTTAAGGATATACACATACGGTTGAAAATCTTTTTAATGCGTATAAAACATAATGAAATGTTTAAAAATGGAATAGGGAAATCGTTCCTGGCTGCACGAAAATCGCTTCACCGTGAGACGTACAATCACGGTAGCTTTAATGGGTCCCGGTTTTTATTAGCAGATATATACTACAGTACGACTATAATTGCAATTAGTATCTTTATTGCTTTGTTAACATTCCGATAATTGCAATTTTCCTTTTCGAAAGTAACTAATCTGTAGAATCCTATAAAACTCAGATTCTCCGACAATTTTACTTAAGATTAGGTATCTGTCGATAATGACCATTATCAGACGTTTAATGGGCCTATTCAAAGCACTTCAAAGAATTTTGAAGTGCGATCATTCAAGATCTTTTTCATTGGTACTGTTTCTAATTAAATCATAATAGATATGCAGAGACGATATTATTAACTAAGGTTCACTTAAACTGAGCTTGTGGCTACATGAAATTCAATTTGGTTCAGTTCTGTGATAGAACGATTAAACTATGGCCTCTGTGGACGGGAGCTACTTTAATTTAGTTTATAACGAGACGTTACGTGTCCGTTTAACTGGACATAAATCGGATTTCTCTACAATTTATACGTAAAACGTGAATAAATAATGTATGACATTCTGGAGAAAAAAATATTATGGTAAAAAACTTATCAATATCCAATATATTTTTATACAAATAGTGTCGGCTATTTGTATAAGAATATAGCTAGTTAATAAGCCACCTTATGGCGATTGGTATAAAGTCACGGAAAGTATAACATTTATACATTTAAAACTGTAATTGATAGATGTCTGTATTCATAAACGTAACACCTAGATCTCGTAATAATGCTTTTAGACTATTTGTACGTTTATCAGTTTGTCTGTGCGTTTGTTCTCGCTTATCATAGAAACCTCTTAACCGATTTGGATGCAGTTTTCACTAATATATTGTAAGTGTAGGTTTTCATTTTATATTAAACTTGGGTATTTATATTCATATTATATGTATAATGTCAACCGACTAGGAATTTGTTTTAGAAGAACATTACCTCTGAAACAAAGTAAGTTTATGAAAAGGTATATCTAACTGGTAAATCTTTATTCCTTGTTTATTCTACCATTCTCTCGGTTATTATATTTATTTCCTTTAGTAAAATTTCGCGAAGCAGGTTCATATTTTGAACTTGGATTGGAATTTATATTATTATTCTGCGGCGTGAAGTAATGGACACCACATAAGGTCTGAAGAACGTAATCTTGTTGGCGTCGCGTCGCGAGATGGTCAGCACAAAATATTGTTACCGCATTTCCCGGTTCAAACCCTAAAGCTTATGATAATAAGCTTTGCATACATTCGGAGATTCGCTAGCGTTGTTGTTGCTTTGTGACGAGACTTGATGCGACCATCCATAGGAACATATTCACGCCTGTTAGGAGAATAAAAATAAATGTGTACGAAACTGAGTCCTTATTCCTGATGTGTGAAAGTTCAAAATCGTGCACTCAAAAAGAATAATGGAAAGCGATGCCGGAAAGGGCGCTCTGACAAGGGATACAGATGGGATGTAGGGAATTTAACTGACTCCTTGTGATCATAGCGTTGCCTTACGTGGGAACCCGACTCATTGAATCAAGCAACAAGTGTATTTGCATCTTCGAGGTAGGAAATTTTCTTTCATATAAATATGTATGGCATGGCATATTAATATGGTTATTAGCATGTGATACTTGATTGATTTTCTGAGTAAAATGTATTGGTAAAAAATGTAGCAGTCACGGGACGCCAGGTAGATGTGCACAGATGGTTGTTGACAGAATCTATGATTATAGAATTTACATAAAATTATTATTATAATTGAATATGGAGTATGAATTTAATATGTGTGACCATTGACCACATAATTATACAAGCGCCACGCACAAATAATTAAGAAAGGAGAATAATAGCGGGGAGAGCGTCATACTGTTTGTCTTTATGAATCCGCAAAACAAACAGAAGATCATTAAATAGATTGGTATAGACTATAACTAAAGTATTCTTCAATTCTTAACTACCCAATATCCATCGAATAAATATTATGCAAAAGCTTCTCTGAAATTTCTTTGAGCATTAAACATTTTTCGTCAAATTAAGAGGTAGGATATATTTCCGACAATTTCGCCAATATACGTACTGGAAACATTCCTAAGGTAATAACTCTCTGTGCATGCCACTGATATCAGCGCAGCTTGCCAAATGATACGTTGCAGAACTCGGAATACTTATTTCCGCGGTTCCACCGTATGAGATAACGCTAGCACTTTCTCGTGCCCTGGTAGTTAGGGGCCGTTGTCCATCGAACAAGAAAAACTTGTTCCAATACCACTAGCTATTTTTGTTGGGCCTAGAACAATGCATACATTTGCGAATCTTGCATCTCGCATTCCACACGCAAGAAATCTTTTTATTGTTGACTACTGCGTTGCGTCTAATGATCTTTCCTTTTGTTTCCATGTTTTCCTGGTACCTAGTCGCATTGGAAATGTTAACCTTATTATTTAAGACTCTTTCTCGATATAATTAAGGTACCGCACGTAGGCGTTTACAGATTTTATTTAACTTTTGTATCATGCTTTGCAGCAGCATCTCCTTTTATAATTATTTTAAGAAACCTAACAACAGTTAGGGTTTTTGAACTGATCATTTCGCTAATTGGGATAAAAATCTATGAACATTTTGCGTATAAATGCTATGTGCTAGATATGGAAACCTCTGAATGTCTCTAATTGACACGAGTAATGTTCACATTTCGCAATCTTATTTATTAATTTTGTCTGCACTTACAGGCTAATAGTTTATTATCTCATCTTTTCGTAGCTTGTAGTGACCACGGTAAGGAATTATTCTTTTCTTGTATTTGGTTTCTGGTTTGTGGATGTCGGTAAAATCGGGTGAAGATTGCATAAGAGTTAGTTCTCATGACTGATATCGTAATTTCAGCCGCCTGAAGGTTTTGCAAAGACATAGCTTAGCAATTGAAATGTAACGGCAATGAGCAGTTACTACAGTTGTTTTATCACCCTCTTCAAGCCACAGAAGGACTTTAGTTTTGCGCCTAGCGATTCAACCTTTGACCATGCCTGAGGTTGAATAACTGCAAATCGTCGAATATGAATGATTCTTCGCATTTCAATTAACATACTGTTTCAAGAAATATTGAACATATTTATTAATTGGAATAGATACATAAAAGCATTTAAAAACATGAATAAATATTTATGGAAAAAGTTGACTGACTATCCATCTAGTGGCTATCGTCGCCTATGGACAGCTAGAGACATCAAAGACATTATTGATGAAAAAGGGAAGATAAAATATTTATTATTTGACCTTAGTTTACAATTGAAACATTATATTAAGCGCAGAATTAACCAGAATCAGTATAATTTTACCTCCGGTCAATTGATACAGTAACAATGGAATGAAAGATCAACATTGAATAGTCAGTTTTAGTATTATATCAGACCAGTGCCAAAGAGCGAAGCACAGCCGCTTTGGTCCGTGAACAAACAATGATATCGGGTATTTCGAGATTAATTTCAACTAAAGGAACGTCCCGTGTCGCCGCAGTGATAGATATTACTGAATAAGTATGGATTTGAAATAGATTACGGGAGATTTCTAAGCTTAGTGTACAAGGTTCTATTTTCGTAAGAGTTATAATTTACTCTCATTTCAGTTTTTCGGAAATGTTTGAAAAAAAAAACTTTTTTAAACAGTGTGTGACCTAATACAGCGCACGTGTCATAATTTAAGGAGGCCAATACGCTGCTCCAATGCATATTGGTGGAGATTGGTTAAGAAGGACAGATAAAATGAATTATAAATATGAATGTTAAATAAACTATATACCTACCTATTAAATTGAGTAACAGTTTCATGAAAAGTGGAAGAACAAGCAGAAATAGCAACTTTATGATAAAATTGTTGATATTAATATTTCATAAATTTTTACCGGAATGTGCCCGAAGAAGGGTTATGTTTTTCGAGTGTATGTATGTATGTATATTTCTTTGGCACGCTCTGTACCTAAACGGCTTGATCGATTTCAGCTCGAAAGATACCGTTAGATTCGTGATAATTGTGAGAATGACACTGGTTAATCTGGTTATATCAAAAATGAAATATAATAAAATGGCAGATTTTTGGCGCTATATTGTCTTCAAAAATATTTTTTTCTCAAAACCTATTGAGTTCCCGATATCCCATCGTTGAATGGGTATTCAAAAAATATTTTTGGGTTCCTTTCAACATTTTTAATTTTAAGTAATTTAGGATACACAACAATTTAAATTTGTTTAAACAACCATTCTCGGTAATCTATTTACTCCCTTAATGAAATAAAAACATTGCGAATTTTTTCGTGTAGTAAAAAAGTCAATGAATCCTAACTGAAAAGTGTAAAAAAAAAACGCGACTGCGTAAATAATGCATAATCCTTTTTATGGTGTGGTTGTTCAGTATTACTTCTAACAACATTCTTAACTACTGGGCTTGTTCTTTTCTTTTTAATTTATTATAAGCAGTTGGGTTTTTGTTTTTTTAATTATTTTTTATTATGATATAAAAGCTACTTGCTTTATTAGTGTTTGACTTTGAACTGCCGTGTTACGAGCTGGAATATCTAGTCTTAAAGGACAGTAATATCAGTGGTTAATCTTAATAAGATGAACTACGATGGACGGAAATCAAACCTATTTTTTTCTTGTTTTGTATTGGATAACATCAGGAGCAGAATTCACTTCAAACGTCTTGTCGGATCTAGATCTCATTAGTAGGTACTATACAAAAACTTGATTTGAAACCATTTATACGGTTCTCTCCACTCGCTATGTTCTAAGCTTAACTTGACGTAGAAATTTTAAAATGAACCTATACAAAACTAATTGATATCTAGGAATTGAATAAACATCGCTTCTAGTAGAATTGCTTGGTATGTACTTATGTATCTAAGCTTTTGTAGCCAGTTGAGCTTTATTCAAAGCATTATGTACTTTATGTAGTTACAAGACAGTTCAGTTTCCGTCTATTGATACAGTTAAAACTACTCCATATACAGTGGAAATGTTGCATTCGAGCCATTAGGATGTGGTTTAGCTCAGTAGCTCGTCAGTCACATGTTTTTTATCTGATGTTGAATTCTGAATGGTTGGTCTTGGCCTTGATTCTCATGTAAATGAATAGATACTGTGATCAATATATTTTACAAAATGCAAACAAGAATTTCTTGTCTAGTACGTGAAAATGATTGGAAATATGCACACAAGATCTAGAAAGGGATTTTATACGATCTTTATATACTGAAAACAAATATGAAATATTAACAAAATAATACATTTTGTACACCACATATTTGTAAACACTTTGATATGGAAATTAAAACTTATAATCCTGTGTTGTGAATCTTCTTTTTAGTAAATTTCTTGTATGTATTTTGCAGATCGACTAAACAAGATTATTATATGTGTCAGGAACTATTCATAAAGGAAGTGAGAGAAAAGGTAAACATTATTTATTCTATTTTGAAGTAAGTAGTTACCCTAGCCTTTTTCTAAACTGTGGTTTTAACCCAATAGGTTTGGCCTTGAAAGTAACAAGTCTTATACTCGTAGAACGGCAGGAAACTAGATAATTATAGAAGAAAACGTAATAAGCACGTGGTTAACAAACAATAGCTTATCAAGTTGAGTCTGTCTAGTGTCGCCCAGTAACCATAATGCCTACGCGTAAATTGAGTTAAGTATCCAATTTATGTTAACGACAATAACATTATTAACGTCGAATATTAAACGTCTGACATAAATTTTGTAATGCAATCGATAATTTCAAAATTATAATATCTTTACAATAGTGTATGTCATATTCATACAGTTATTAATTACTAGCTGACCCGGCGAATTTCCTATCGCCTAACAATTCCTAATAATCTCTCCCTCTCCTTCTCCCTCTTCCTTTAAGTTAATTTTGGTTTCTAACTATAAGCTTACATATTAATTTCACATTTCTCAGTTCGAAAATAACGAAGTTTCGTACAAACTTACATTCTTTGTTTTTACACCTTAGGGGATGAATTTCTAAAAATACGATAGCCTATGACATTCACAAATAATGTGGCTTTCCATTTGTAAAATAATTTTACAAATCGGTTCAGTAGGTCCAGAGATTACCCCTTACAACCTCACAAACTTTACCTCTTTATAATATTATAGTATACTAGGAAATCGCCCTTGCTTCGCTTCGGGAAAAATAGTAAAAAAAATATATAGCCTATGTCACCCGGGGATAGTGTATCTTCCCAACAGTGAAAGAATTTTTCAAATTGGTTCGGTTGTTTCGGAGCCTATTCAATGCAAACAATCAAATCTTTCCTCTTTATAATATTAGTATAGATAATGTTAATGATATTACTGTATATTATAGTATAGATGGTTATGATATGAAAAAATAACGTGTTCACATTAATATAATAATTATATACTATTAGGTACATATCCTATATACCTTGTTCTTGTTCCTTGGTTGTATTTAAATATTAACCATTGCGGTTAATTTGAAATAGTTACGTCAAATTTTAAAATATAACTATAAACTGTACTTAAAAATGTACTAATGTTACCTACTAATTGTTGGCAATGTACGTTGTAAGTGTTAATTTATGTACGTTGTACGTTGTTTTTATGTACGTTGTTAGTGTTTATTTACACATAACGTTGAATTTACTATGCTATCAGATTTCCGAATATTACTTTCGAAATACGAGTGATTTCATGTTAAGTTAGCATCATTGCATAAGGCTACTGGAGGTTAAGAGGAGCAAAGTAACATTACATAATGCAATAGCATGAAAGCCTTACAAATCATAGAAACTAAAGCTATGTTGAAGTAACGTTAATTGAATTATAAACCAGTGATGTCTTTATGATTATTAAAAGGTAATGAATATTAATTTTTTTGCTGTATGAATAATAATAATAAACAATGATATTAAAATGAAAGAAAGAAAAAATAATTGCAAAAATCATTATTCACCGTCTTGATAGCCATGTCTCTATATTTTTTAAAACAGAAAGGAATTTGTTGTGCTCCATTTCAAACTTAGCGCTTTTAGCCAAGAAACAGAACAATTATTTACTAAAATATAATTAAGTAAATAACAATATTTCACACATCATCATCACTCAAAAATATGGCATAAGCAGTCATACCTTTTGAGGCACGGAATCCTAAAAATTCTATACATTTTTGCGAGTGTTTAGCATAAGTTTTTCGATGCGGAACGAGGGATTAAATAGTCGAAGTACAATGTTTATTTAAAAATTGAACATGCGTAATTTATCCAAGATATTCTATAGTGCACAGCGAGCAATTATAGTGCGTTTAAGACAAGGTCATTAAGAGTTGAACATCACGTGCAGTACGCAACGTCCTAGGGATGTTACAGTAACTTAGCTAATAGATTATTTATACCATACCTATTTGATATACTCGTACTTAGTAAATTTTTTATGAGTTAAAATTTGTGCAGCCTCAATACAGACTTTGAAATCACTGGCAAATAATATTCCCACAGTGAAGAGAAGGTGCGAGGTGAGCTATCATCTCGAGAAACATTGAATACGCTTAACATCAACATTTTCGCATCGTGGCAGACCAGCACTAGTGCGGGTACACTTCATATTGCATGTCCAATACTGCACCGCCCACGGCGAGTTGCCTCGACGGATCCAAATGCTACTCTAATACTACAAAAATATACAATCTCCATAAACGTTACACAGAAATCTCGACTATAATCTCTTGACGCAAGTATCACTTTAGCTTCTCAATAAACAGGTCTTGTACCATTTGTTTATTTAGTAAAGTTGTAGCAGCATAGTACAAAAATATAAAACAATTGCATAAAGTTCAAGAAATGGACGGACATACCACGACTCTTACGAAGTCATGCGCTGACCCCCACATAACAAGACAATGGTGCTTACTATTTGTAAAGGTAACTTTCTACAGCTAACCGTTCTCACAATAGCTGTCGATTTAAAAAGACGTGGTCTTTGTATGTAAAAAAAGATTGCTTTACTTAAGACGACTGATAACAATTCGCGATGAAAGTAATGCAAAAATTTAAGAGGAGTTCAGATTGTTAAATTCAGAGTTTAGTCTGCTTGGTAACAGCTTTCAAATTGGATGCATAATTGGTTAGACGAGTTCCGCAATAAAGTTATGTCACTAACAGCAGTAAGCGCAGTGAGTTCCAGTTTCAGTTAAGCCGCAAGGAGAGTGGAATGCGTTTGTTGAATAGATCACAGGGCTGAAATCAAAGTAAAGTTCTGTTTGGAACTGTCATTGTCACTATTGTGTTTCTGACATCGACTTTTACTCTTGAATGGGAAAAACATTAATTAGGTATTAGATGTCAAGTTATTACTTACACATTAATAACATTTATTACTTACATACTTATTATTCAAAATACAATATAATTTTTTATGAGTGCAGCTTACAAAACTTAAGTCAGTAGTGGATTTTTTAAGCTACCTTAATAATATTTTTTTTATCATTTGATTAAGAAATAATTTTGTTACTTGAGTTATTGTTGGTGTACCTTTAAAAGCTTCGATCAAAATTGGAATCCTTTCGCTTTTTCGTGATGCACTGAATAACAGACAAGGAAACAGCGCTGGTTTCATCCTATTGAATGTCATTGAGCTTTGTCTCAATCCCAAATAAATTAATCTCGGTTCCTCCCTGCCTGCGTAGGTAACCCCTTTAGGTCTCAACTTTTTATGGGGCTTTGAACATGGGTGGCAGCGACCTCGTAATAAAACTACCCGTGTGCTCGTTTGATAGCTATTAAAAATACCTAATAAAACCGCTAAACACTCATAGTCCCACACTATGATTCCCTGTGTCGTAGTTGCCATAGACAACACACAAAGAAAAGAGCACACACACACACACACATATATATACCTAGTCTGGCCATAAATACTGTTACATAAAAACTTTTCTTTTTTTCAGCTTTTTAATTATTTTGAATTTGGAACACGTATATTATTTTAAAAACTTTTTTCGATTTCGTGCCATTTCACATTTCACCATTGAGTCTCTTAAAAAATCTTTGGAGCAAGCAGTGGCGAAATCTCCCTTGGAAACAGTGCGTAAATCCATAGATTCGTGGCCAAACAGATTAAAGGCCTGTATAAAAGCCAAAGGTGGCCATTTCGAATAGAATAATTTTTTTATTTTTTGCTGAGACTAATAAATATGTAGGTATAAATTTTATTAATATTACATTACTTCATTTTAAAAAAATTGGTTGTCTGTAAAGTCGGTTTACGGACAATGGTTTTACGTGATAACGTCTATTTCGTAGAAGAATAATTTATGATATAAATAATGTAATGTAAGAACGTAATGGAAGCCCTACGCACGGAGCCGCGGTGCTACTCGCCAGTTGTGTCAGCTTGAACATGGCTTGACGCGCCACCGCGACCCGCGTATCTAGCTAGATTATAATATTAAATTTCATACTAACTATACGATTTTAAACATATTTGAGTTGAAAATTTGGTTTAAATCGTTTTAAATATCAGGAGCTGCGCGACATCTGTGATTTTCTTGACTACAACTAAAGTCCGAGTCGATGTACTGTGTAAAGTTCTTTCAAGTAGTTCATACCTATAAACAGAGATGACGCTATTGTAGATTTTCGTTTTCATATAATAATAATACGTACGAGCTACGAGAAATCATTTCTTTTCAAAAGATTGTAAAATAAAATAAAAATGAAATGAAAAATGCCTTCCAAGCGGACCGATTACGCTTGAGTGGGAGAGAGACGGCCGGTCTAGCGTGCCTCTCTCTCTAATGCTGCGCGCGCTTCCGTGACGTTACTCCGGCCGTTACTCGGTTTTCGTGAATGCCTCTCAGGCTCATCGTCTTTATAAACGTTATCACGTTAAAAAGCATTTTCATTTGTAACAGAACTTATGGCTGGACTAGTTATATGTTTATATAAATATATATTTGTGTAGAAATTCAACTCTTCATCTTAACTTCCGCCTCGTTGGGAGTCGAACCTAGGACTTTTGGCACGGCGATCATGGTAATCATTACGCCACACGGGTCGTCATATTGAGAATTAAAACCTACTTTCGTTAATCGTCATAAAATCCGAAGTATTTCAATTCCAACTTAGAAAAGTAGTTCAACCTACTTCGTAATGTTTTACTCAGGTATTTGTTTAGGTAGTGGTCCAATGTCCTCATTTTCATACAAAGTGTCTTAACCTCACCGTAACGACTCATTTGATAGTTTTCGTGCTTGTCCTTCCACTGTGGTCCATTAGTATCGTTCCCAGTCGTGTTCTTCTGTATTGCGTGACTCCCAACATTTTGTAGACCCTACCAACTATCCCGGTGAGATAAAACCGAACAAGGGACTCGGTATGTACTTAGGTACTGTTTAATTAAAAGATTGTCTGCTGGTTCATTTAGATTCATTTGTGCGAATAAGTCGTTTTGTCACGACTCATTGTGATTTACCGAGGGTAATGAGGGTATTTGCTTTTCAGGAGATAGTTATCACACGGCAATTGTTATCGTTTCCTGGTTATAATTGGACAATATTACTGATAAAATTATTATATTAGGCGTTAAAATTTTATTATTATCGATTTATTTTCCATGTGATACTTAGAACTCGTTTACACTTATTGGAAAATATTTTACTTTTATGAACTTTCTTATACTTTAAGACTACTGGTCTATTTGTAATAAACTTTGGTGTGATGTCTACAGGCGAAAGTAATAACTTACCATGTGGTAGAGCGTCTCCAGGTTTTATTGGATATTTACTTAAAAAATATTCATCATCTAAGAGATTCTTTACACAACTGCTGGATATAAGTATGATTTGTTGAAATAAAATTCAACTTAATATTTTCCTTGCTTCTAAATGCAATCTGCGTATTCAATAATGAACTCGTATTTTAGTTTCGGTTTGCCAGTGTGTCCCTAGTCGCTAGATCTCAATCTTTTTTGTTTACCGTTGAATGGTGTTCTAGTCGAACTAGATTTATCATTACTTTCCTGATATCTAGCTGGTGTTACGTTTCCTAACCTCATTCTAGTTATAAGTACTACAATACGAATACTAGCAAATGCCCTCGCTTCGGAGACCTATGCCATGGTACCCGAAAAAATGGTAGACAGGATTTTTTAATTATCTATCAAATCTTTCATATCTGTGAAAAAAAAACAGTCTTGTTAAATGTTACCATAAAACTGCAATACTTTAGTGAAATTCGCATACAAAGGAAAAAGCACAGACAAACAGATTATAAAATACGGATCTATTGAGTAATAATTAAGATAGATATAGTAAAATTTAATATTTTATAGGATTGTAGATTCGTTTAACTTTAAATACTTATCATGAACTTCAATAACTAACCTAATATTATAAGTAAGTAGGTAGGCCGTTGACCATGTAGATGTAAGCCGAGGAAAAGCTTATTCTTATCGATTTATAAGAACAATAAGCATGAGCCTAAGGGTCTCGTACGTTTTCATGTAGTTCTCATTGAAAAACTGCAAGACACTGATTGACGTAACCTTTACAATCAAATCGGAATCAATTCCCAAAGCCACAACAGTTATGGTGTAATTGAACTGCTGTCGTAACTATAGGCCGTCGATTATCTGTTCAATCACTCGATGTCATTTAGAGTTGTTTTCAAATCGACCACAAAACTATTGATTTCTCTAGTAACGTTTGCGAAGTACTTACAATAATAACAATAACAATCACGACTCGAGAACAATTTGTTTATCAGGTACCCGTCTGCAGGACCTCCATAGATAAGCTTTACATCATACGTAAAAAGGACATTTTTATCTTAATGTCGGCAAACGAGCTCTACGTCATGGTAAGTCACAGTCACTTATACGCTTTAGGTAGAAGGCACACTGGTGATGATTTTTGTGCTACTCATGGCGACGAAGATTAATTACTTACCTTAGCTTACCCACTTACTTAGCTTTCAGCTCAAAAAACAATGGTAGAATAAAAAAATATTACCCCTTCTCTAATCATTATTTTTACAACCTGAAACTGGAAATATTTATTTATTAATATAAAATATTTTCCGAAAAACTGACGCTTTCTAACAACAATAGTATAGGGAAGAATTTTTAAATTAGATAATCTCTACAGGTTCTAACATAATATATACTTCTTATAGAAGGCGCTCTTTATTTACTACATCTTATTTTGTGACAAATATTTTACCGTCCGTTATTTGTCACAAGAGAAACCTATCGTCGTGGTAGTGACGCCGTAACGTGTCCCATAAATATCAAGGTCCTGTAACGTATACCTCTATAAATACACAACTAAAATGGTGATTTACTCAAACGCAAGGTGATCACAAAAAATAGTAATAATGCTTCGTTTTACACATAACTATTTAAAGAATTCTTCGCCACTGACGTTAGGTTTTTCAAATAAGTTGAAATTATTCTGTAGGGTGAAAAAATATTTGTTGGGTATGTCCATCAATGACTGAATGGCTATGATGGTTATTACGCAAGGTTAAACAAGTGAGTAAGGAATCGCTACCATCTACACCACATATCGTGACGATACGTTGCCAGCCAAGAAAGCCATAAACTTTTTTTAAATTAATTAAAATCATTGAAATTAATATACTAATCATTAGATGGAAAACCCAACACCTGTTCAGAGTTCAGACAGAATTCGGCACTGTTGCCTTGTCTGGTATTAATTTGACATCTTAACACATTGTTTCAAAATTAGTGAGAAATGAAGACATAAATCGAAAAAATAAAATAAAATTTATTATAATATATAGAATCTACGCTACTTTATTCAAGATTTTCATTTTTCACTTCACAGTTTTGTAGTACATATTTTAAATTTTTATTAGTACATAGATAAACCACATACGAGTCATAGATTTACAGAAAAACTTACAAGCAAAAAAGACTCAAACTGTTTAGTTCAGAGCATTGACACATATAAGGGCCGAGGAATAATGCTTTTAACAATACTTAAAAAAGATAGATAATATTTAAAATAGTAATATAATATCCTGAGGGCAACGATTTTATATCCATAAAATGAAACTGAGAACCCTTAAAAGCCTTAAATCTGTACACTTTGTCCCAAAGTGCTGTTGACGGAGCTTTTTATTGAGAGGGATTAGATAAGAGTCGATCGTGAAAGACTTTAAACCTTTAATATATTATAATGTAAGTTAACGTTATGGGTCTAATGATTGAAGACCACATTTATGGAGAGCCTTTACTAAGTCATGGATGAGGAATTCTATAAACATTATAGTTAAAACTGTTAACTGATCGATGTGTTAAGATGAAAGATATAAAACTATTAATGAGGATTAAAAACAACAGATCTAATAAAATAATTTTTAGAAGTTTTGTCTGTTTGTGCGTTTTTGAAAAGTCTTGACCAATTCGGATTCAAGCTTGGGCTAGCATTAAGTGTTACCTTTTATTTCATTGGTTCAAAAATACAAATAAAAATGTAGGAAGGATGGTTAAAGCTGTCCATACACGATCAAGTGCACTTGTCAAGTTTGAATGAGATTACTATAATATAATATATAGCCAGCTAACCATACCGTGGCCATACACCGTCAAGTTTACAAGATGCCGCGTCAAGTCCCCTGCAAACTTGGCAAGTATACTTGATCGTGTAAGGCCAGCATATTAGTCTAGAATAAGGATACGTTGAATGTGACAAATTAATATACAACAGTGCAAAAAAAATACAATAGTCACCTATTGCTATCAAAACCTTGAAAATATTAAAATCAAGAATCTGTACTCTTTAAAAACCTACCGATTTTAAAATGTTATAGATTATATTTATTCCTCTTACCATAAATACGATTGCTCCTTCTATACGAAAGATGAAGTAACATGGATAATATGAAGAGATTGTGACCATGCGAACACCTTGGTATATAAATAAGTAGTATTCAATTTTATGTTATTCTTACTTCATTAGTCACTTGACCTAACACTGTAGAGTACTTTTATAAAGAATAATATCAACATGCTACTTGAACCTACTATATATGTACTATTATTTCTTCTGTGCTTGAACAAATAACTTGGAAGTAGATATTTAGGGTTCCCCTGAACAACAAACCAAAGGTTTTTTTGCATATTTGTCTTTAGTCTATGAAATATTTTTTTTTCCAGACTGAACTTTTCATTGCATTTTACTTGACTTGTATTTTATGTAGTTCAATATTATATATTGCTATTATAATGATATATACATATATATATATATACTAGCTGTTGCCCGCAGCTTCGCACGCGGAAATTATGCTTATTAAGAAATTATATTTGTACCCCTCACAGAAGAAAATTTAATAACAGGTTAGTTTATATTGAATTTAGGACTTTTTAAAGTAAAACCTACGATACAATCACAAATCATTCCTCCGGCTGCGGGTTTTGAAAAATAAACAATTAATTAATAAAAAATGAAAAATTTTTGGTGCTTTAACATGTTATTGAAGTGTTATTTATTGGTTAAAAATTTCAATATTAACCCCTCTCCCTCTTTTTCTCTCTCTCCCTCTTCCACTCATAGTCCCTCTGTAGCTTCCTGTCCCTCTCCCTCACCCGCTCCCTTTTCCGCTGCCTGTCCCGTTCCCGGTCCCTCTTCCGCTCCCTTTCCCTCTCCCTCTCCCACACCTGGTCTCTCACCCGCTTCCTGTCCCACTCCCTCTCCCGCTTCCTGCCCCTCTCCCTCTCCAGCTCTCTATCCCTCTCCCTCTCCTGTTGCCTGTCCCTTCCCGGTCCATCTCCCGCTCCCTGTCCCTCACCGTCTCCCGTTTCCTATCCCTCTCCCTCTCCCGCTCCCGGTCCCTCTCCCGCTACCTGTTCCTCTCCCGCTCCCTGTCCCTCTCGCACTCCCGGTCCCTCTCCCGCTTCTTGTCCCTCTCCCTCTCCCGGTCTTGGTCTCTTTTCTGCTTTTTTCCCTCTCCCTTTCCACTCCAAAATTAATATATAAATTTTCATGTTGTTAACTTCAAAAATGACGGGCGTACTGAGTTCCATCCTCTAAATTAACCCTTTAAAGGATGATTTTCCAAAAAAATGTGTTAAAGAGTTAACTTTTGTTTAATAATATAAACTTACATAAAAAAATTCATATTTATACCTCGAAAACTGGTAAGCTTCTTTTGTATGTAGTTGACTACCAACTCCTATTTTTAGGGGATGAATTTCGAGAAAACCGTGATACAGTTATTTTTTGTGTCTAACTATAGGCTTAAATACAAATTTTTACCCTTCTTACTTCAAAACTGACGAAGTTCCCATACTAACTTGCGCCGCCTTAATTAACCCTTTAGGGGATGACTTTCCAAAAGAACGTAATACTTCAAAATTTAGTTTGTAATTTTGAGCTAATATGTAAATTTTCATGTTTTTAACTTCAAAAATGACGAAGTTGAGTACTGATTGTTGTCCTCTAAATTAACCCTTTAAGGGATGATTTTCCAAAAACATGTGTTAAACTTAATTATTGTTTATTACTATAAACTTATATAAAAAAATTCATATTTATAGCTCTAAAACTGGTGAGGTTGATTTGTATGTAATTGACTACCAACCCTTATTTTAAGGGGATGAATTTCGAGAAAACCGTGATGCAGTTATTTTTTGTGTCTAAATATAGGCTTAAATACAAATTTTCACCCTTCTTACTTCAAAACTGACGAAGTTCCCATACCAACTTGCGCCGCCTTAATTAACACTTTAGGGGTAGATTTTCCAAAAAAACGTAATACTTCAAAATTTACTTTCTAATTTTGAGCTAATATGTAAATTTTCATGTTTTTAAATTCAAAAATGACGAAGTTGAGTACTGACTGTTGTCCTCTAAATTAACCCTTTAAGGGATGATTTTCCAAAAAAATGTGCTCAACTTAATTTTTGTTTATTACTATAAACTTACATAAAAAAATTCATACTTATAACTCTAAAACTGACGAAGTTGGTTTGTATGAAAATGACTTCGGACCCCTATTTTTGCTAGTTAGGGGATGAATTTCCAAAAATCCGTTCTTAGCTGACGTCTCCTTAGCATAATCTGTCTCTCTGCCAAATTTCATCATAATTGGTTCGGTAGTTTCTCAGAGTTTTTGTTTAATCAGTGGTGTGTCTCTTTTCAATTTTATATATATATATAGATATATTACGCTATTACAGCGATAAGACCGCCTATTGTGTCTAATAATACTAAAATTGTAATATTTTATGTACTTCTAGTGTGCACAATAAAGAATATTGTATTGTATTGTATTGTAACTTTTCGTCAATCGTCAGTTCGTTTAAAACTTTTTAAATTAATTAATTATTTATAGACAGCGTACGAAATTATTGACTTTATCTTAGTCTCAGAAACTCCAGAAACTAAATTCAAAAAACAAATTGTCAGCTTTACATATAGATTATACATCGATATTTGAGAGCGAGATTTTTTGAAAGCATTTATAGTACAGAACCTCACCAAGAAGTCCTTGAGAGATTTTCTATAATGAGAAGTACCAAATAATCTTGTTGTTCATTTTGAGTTGTTTTTACAAACGATCAGATGGTACTCTAGGTCGGATAGTAAGTGATTGACATAACCATGTCATCACACATAGATTGCGTCAATTCTAACTCTATTATGTTTTAGTAAAAATTGCGGCATCCATCCATCCCATACATCCATCAGCCCTTGGAGGTTCTCTGCTGGACATAGGCCTCCCCTAACTTGCGCCACTCCGGTTCTGAGCCTTCTGAATCCAGCGGATGCCCGCTGTCTTTTTCAGGTCGTCAGTCCCCCTGATCGGGGGCGTCCTATACTCCGTTTTCCGAGACATGGGCGCCATTTGAGGACCTTTCTTCCCCAACGGTTATCGGTCCTTCGAACTATATGGCTAGCCCAAAATACCGGCATTGCTCTACAGAAATAGACTCAACACTCGAGTCTATTAAATGAAGAGTAGTAAGTAGATTAAATCCAACAGACTAAAATATAAAGAGAGTAAGCATTTGAAATAATGTTCTATTATTAAAAATCTTTAAAAATAAAATCTCTGGCATTTAAACAAAAAATCGTGAACCTCTCATAATTTTTCGCGCCTTAATTCAGTTGCTCCTTTTGTCTTCCAAAGAAATTTAAGAATGAAAGGAATACCTAATACGGAGCCCATTTGAGGACCGAGTGAGGTAGAATAGTATTCCAAAAGCGTATCATTTGTTCGTATCTTAATGGATTCTACGTCGCTTCGTCCAAAAAAAACCTTTAAGCGAAGGGAATAATGGTAGGATCACGTTTAAAGGGCTCTAAAATTTCACTAAAGAGTGTATTTTAATGTTTTTGTATGGTTTTACTTAAAGGCGTGGGTTTTATATTTTGAATTTAGAGCAATGGTAACCTGGTTCATTTATGTTGCAAAACACCAGCTTCAATTGTTTTCACAAATAGAGTAGGTGCACCTAAAACTATTGAAAATATTAAAATCAAGAATCTGTACTCTTTAAAAACCTACCGATTTTAAAATGTTATAGATTATATTTATTCCTCTTACCATAAATACGATTGCTCCTTCTATACGAAAGATGAAGTAACATGGATAATATGAAGAGATTGTGACCATGCGAACACCTTGGTATATAAATAAGTAGTATTCAATTTTATGTTATTCTTACTTCATTAGTCACTTGACCTAACACTGTAGAGTACTTTTATAAAGAATAATATCAACATGCTACTTGAACCTACTATATATGTACTATTATTTCTTCTGTGCTTGAACAAATAACTTGGAAGTAGATATTTAGGGTTCCCCTGAACAACAAACCAAAGGTTTTTTTGCATATTTGTCTTTAGTCTATGAAATATTTTTTTTTCCAGACTGAACTTTTCATTGCATTTTACTTGACTTGTATTTTATGTAGTTCAATATTATATATTGCTATTATAATGATATATACATATATATATATATACTAGCTGTTGCCCGCAGCTTCGCACGCGGAAATTATGCTTATTAAGAAATTATATTTGTACCCCTCACAGAAGAAAATTTAATAACAGGTTAGTTTATATTGAATTTAGGACTTTTTAAAGTAAAACCTACGATACAATCACAAATCATTCCTCCGGCTGCGGGTTTTGAAAAATAAACAATTAATTAATAAAAAATGAAAAATTTTTGGTGCTTTAACATGTTATTGAAGTGTTATTTATTGGTTAAAAATTTCAATATTAACCCCTCTCCCTCTTTTTCTCTCTCTCCCTCTTCCACTCATAGTCCCTCTGTAGCTTCCTGTCCCTCTCCCTCACCCGCTCCCTTTTCCGCTGCCTGTCCCGTTCCCGGTCCCTCTTCCGCTCCCTTTCCCTCTCCCTCTCCCACACCTGGTCTCTCACCCGCTTCCTGTCCCACTCCCTCTCCCGCTTCCTGCCCCTCTCCCTCTCCAGCTCTCTATCCCTCTCCCTCTCCTGTTGCCTGTCCCTTCCCGGTCCATCTCCCGCTCCCTGTCCCTCACCGTCTCCCGTTTCCTATCCCTCTCCCTCTCCCGCTCCCGGTCCCTCTCCCGCTACCTGTTCCTCTCCCGCTCCCTGTCCCTCTCGCACTCCCGGTCCCTCTCCCGCTTCTTGTCCCTCTCCCTCTCCCGGTCTTGGTCTCTTTTCTGCTTTTTTCCCTCTCCCTTTCCACTCCAAAATTAATATATAAATTTTCATGTTGTTAACTTCAAAAATGACGGGCGTACTGAGTTCCATCCTCTAAATTAACCCTTTAAAGGATGATTTTCCAAAAAAATGTGTTAAAGAGTTAACTTTTGTTTAATAATATAAACTTACATAAAAAAATTCATATTTATACCTCGAAAACTGGTAAGCTTCTTTTGTATGTAGTTGACTACCAACTCCTATTTTTAGGGGATGAATTTCGAGAAAACCGTGATACAGTTATTTTTTGTGTCTAACTATAGGCTTAAATACAAATTTTTACCCTTCTTACTTCAAAACTGACGAAGTTCCCATACTAACTTGCGCCGCCTTAATTAACCCTTTAGGGGATGACTTTCCAAAAGAACGTAATACTTCAAAATTTAGTTTGTAATTTTGAGCTAATATGTAAATTTTCATGTTTTTAACTTCAAAAATGACGAAGTTGAGTACTGATTGTTGTCCTCTAAATTAACCCTTTAAGGGATGATTTTCCAAAAACATGTGTTAAACTTAATTATTGTTTATTACTATAAACTTATATAAAAAAATTCATATTTATAGCTCTAAAACTGGTGAGGTTGATTTGTATGTAATTGACTACCAACCCTTATTTTAAGGGGATGAATTTCGAGAAAACCGTGATGCAGTTATTTTTTGTGTCTAAATATAGGCTTAAATACAAATTTTCACCCTTCTTACTTCAAAACTGACGAAGTTCCCATACCAACTTGCGCCGCCTTAATTAACACTTTAGGGGTAGATTTTCCAAAAAAACGTAATACTTCAAAATTTACTTTCTAATTTTGAGCTAATATGTAAATTTTCATGTTTTTAAATTCAAAAATGACGAAGTTGAGTACTGACTGTTGTCCTCTAAATTAACCCTTTAAGGGATGATTTTCCAAAAAAATGTGCTCAACTTAATTTTTGTTTATTACTATAAACTTACATAAAAAAATTCATACTTATAACTCTAAAACTGACGAAGTTGGTTTGTATGAAAATGACTTCGGACCCCTATTTTTGCTAGTTAGGGGATGAATTTCCAAAAATCCGTTCTTAGCTGACGTCTCCTTAGCATAATCTGTCTCTCTGCCAAATTTCATCATAATTGGTTCGGTAGTTTCTCAGAGTTTTTGTTTAATCAGTGGTGTGTCTCTTTTCAATTTTATATATATATATAGATATATTACGCTATTACAGCGATAAGACCGCCTATTGTGTCTAATAATACTAAAATTGTAATATTTTATGTACTTCTAGTGTGCACAATAAAGAATATTGTATTGTATTGTATTGTAACTTTTCGTCAATCGTCAGTTCGTTTAAAACTTTTTAAATTAATTAATTATTTATAGACAGCGTACGAAATTATTGACTTTATCTTAGTCTCAGAAACTCCAGAAACTAAATTCAAAAAACAAATTGTCAGCTTTACATATAGATTATACATCGATATTTGAGAGCGAGATTTTTTGAAAGCATTTATAGTACAGAACCTCACCAAGAAGTCCTTGAGAGATTTTCTATAATGAGAAGTACCAAATAATCTTGTTGTTCATTTTGAGTTGTTTTTACAAACGATCAGATGGTACTCTAGGTCGGATAGTAAGTGATTGACATAACCATGTCATCACACATAGATTGCGTCAATTCTAACTCTATTATGTTTTAGTAAAAATTGCGGCATCCATCCATCCCATACATCCATCAGCCCTTGGAGGTTCTCTGCTGGACATAGGCCTCCCCTAACTTGCGCCACTCCGGTTCTGAGCCTTCTGAATCCAGCGGATGCCCGCTGTCTTTTTCAGGTCGTCAGTCCCCCTGATCGGGGGCGTCCTATACTCCGTTTTCCGAGACATGGGCGCCATTTGAGGACCTTTCTTCCCCAACGGTTATCGGTCCTTCGAACTATATGGCTAGCCCAAAATACCGGCATTGCTCTACAGAAATAGACTCAACACTCGAGTCTATTAAATGAAGAGTAGTAAGTAGATTAAATCCAACAGACTAAAATATAAAGAGAGTAAGCATTTGAAATAATGTTCTATTATTAAAAATCTTTAAAAATAAAATCTCTGGCATTTAAACAAAAAATCGTGAACCTCTCATAATTTTTCGCGCCTTAATTCAGTTGCTCCTTTTGTCTTCCAAAGAAATTTAAGAATGAAAGGAATACCTAATACGGAGCCCATTTGAGGACCGAGTGAGGTAGAATAGTATTCCAAAAGCGTATCATTTGTTCGTATCTTAATGGATTCTACGTCGCTTCGTCCAAAAAAAAACCTTTAAGCGAAGGGAATAATGGTAGGATCACGTTTAAAGGGCTCTAAAATTTCACTAAAGAGTGTATTTTAATGTTTTTGTATGGTTTTACTTAAAGGCGTGGGTTTTATATTTTGAATTTAGAGCAATGGTAACCTGGTTCATTTATGTTGCAAAACACCAGCTTCAATTGTTTTCACAAATAGAGTAGGTGCACCTAAAACTATTGAAAATATTAAAATCAAGAATCTGTACTCTTTAAAAACCTACCGATTTTAAAATGTTATAGATTATATTTATTCCTCTTACCATAAATACGATTGCTCCTTCTATACGAAAGATGAAGTAACATGGATAATATGAAGAGATTGTGACCATGCGAACACCTTGGTATATAAATAAGTAGTATTCAATTTTATGTTATTCTTACTTCATTAGTCACTTGACCTAACACTGTAGAGTACTTTTATAAAGAATAATATCAACATGCTACTTGAACCTACTATATATGTACTATTATTTCTTCTGTGCTTGAACAAATAACTTGGAAGTAGATATTTAGGGTTCCCCTGAACAACAAACCAAAGGTTTTTTTGCATATTTGTCTTTAGTCTATGAAATATTTTTTTTTCCAGACTGAACTTTTCATTGCATTTTACTTGACTTGTATTTTATGTAGTTCAATATTATATATTGCTATTATAATGATATATACATATATATATATATACTAGCTGTTGCCCGCAGCTTCGCACGCGGAAATTATGCTTATTAAGAAATTATATTTGTACCCCTCACAGAAGAAAATTTAATAACAGGTTAGTTTATATTGAATTTAGGACTTTTTAAAGTAAAACCTACGATACAATCACAAATCATTCCTCCGGCTGCGGGTTTTGAAAAATAAACAATTAATTAATAAAAAATGAAAAATTTTTGGTGCTTTAACATGTTATTGAAGTGTTAACTTAATTATTACTTAATTATTTACTTAAATATTAAACTTAATTATTGTTTATTACTATAAACTTATATAAAAAAATTCATATTTATAGCTCTAAAACTGGTGAGGTTGATTTGTATGTAATTGACTACCAACCCTTATTTTAAGGGGATGAATTTCGAGAAAACCGTGATGCAGTTATTTTTTGTGTCTAAATATAGGCTTAAATACAAATTTTCACCCTTCTTACTTCAAAACTGACGAAGTTCCCATACCAACTTGCGCCGCCTTAATTAACACTTTAGGGGTAGATTTTCCAAAAAAACGTAATACTTCAAAATTTACTTTCTAATTTTGAGCTAATATGTAAATTTTCATGTTTTTAAATTCAAAAATGACGAAGTTGAGTACTGACTGTTGTCCTCTAAATTAACCCTTTAAGGGATGATTTTCCAAAAAAATGTGCTCAACTTAATTTTTGTTTATTACTATAAACTTACATAAAAAAATTCATACTTATAACTCTAAAACTGACGAAGTTGGTTTGTATGAAAATGACTTCGGACCCCTATTTTTGCTAGTTAGGGGATGAATTTCCAAAAATCCGTTCTTAGCTGACGTCTCCTTAGCATAATCTGTCTCTCTGCCAAATTTCATCATAATTGGTTCGGTAGTTTCTCAGAGTTTTTGTTTAATCAGTGGTGTGTCTCTTTTCAATTTTATATATATATATATAGATATATTACGCTATTACAGCGATAAGACCGCCTATTGTGTCTAATAATACTAAAATTGTAATATTTTATGTACTTCTAGTGTGCACAATAAAGAATATTGTATTGTATTGTATTGTAACTTTTCGTCAATCGTCAGTTCGTTTAAAACTTTTTAAATTAATTAATTATTTATAGACAGCGTACGAAATTATTGACTTTATCTTAGTCTCAGAAACTCCAGAAACTAAATTCAAAAAACAAATTGTCAGCTTTACATATAGATTATACATCGATATTTGAGAGCGAGATTTTTTGAAAGCATTTATAGTACAGAACCTCACCAAGAAGTCCTTGAGAGATTTTCTATAATGAGAAGTACCAAATAATCTTGTTGTTCATTTTGAGTTGTTTTTACAAACGATCAGATGGTACTCTAGGTCGGATAGTAAGTGATTGACATAACCATGTCATCACACATAGATTGCGTCAATTCTAACTCTATTATGTTTTAGTAAAAATTGCGGCATCCATCCATCCCATACATCCATCAGCCCTTGGAGGTTCTCTGCTGGACATAGGCCTCCCCTAACTTGCGCCACTCCGGTTCTGAGCCTTCTGAATCCAGCGGATGCCCGCTGTCTTTTTCAGGTCGTCAGTCCCCCTGATCGGGGGCGTCCTATACTCCGTTTTCCGAGACATGGGCGCCATTTGAGGACCTTTCTTCCCCAACGGTTATCGGTCCTTCGAACTATATGGCTAGCCCAAAATACCGGCATTGCTCTACAGAAATAGACTCAACACTCGAGTCTATTAAATGAAGAGTAGTAAGTAGATTAAATCCAACAGACTAAAATATAAAGAGAGTAAGCATTTGAAATAATGTTCTATTATTAAAAATCTTTAAAAATAAAATCTCTGGCATTTAAACAAAAAATCGTGAACCTCTCATAATTTTTCGCGCCTTAATTCAGTTGCTCCTTTTGTCTTCCAAAGAAATTTAAGAATGAAAGGAATACCTAATACGGAGCCCATTTGAGGACCGAGTGAGGTAGAATAGTATTCCAAAAGCGTATCATTTGTTCGTATCTTAATGGATTCTACGTCGCTTCGTCCAAAAAAAACCTTTAAGCGAAGGGAATAATGGTAGGATCACGTTTAAAGGGCTCTAAAATTTCACTAAAGAGTGTATTTTAATGTTTTTGTATGGTTTTACTTAAAGGCGTGGGTTTTATATTTTGAATTTAGAGCAATGGTAACCTGGTTCATTTATGTTGCAAAACACCAGCTTCAATTGTTTTCACAAATAGAGTAGGTGCACCTAAAACAGATGTGCTTATTTATGGCATTAAAAAATCATACATATAAAGTAAGACCTTCCTATGTAATAATTCTAATTGCTAGTATTCTCTTCTTTAGATTAATGTGATCAGACAGAGACTTTGACGATAAAAGTTCTCCATGTGAATCTTTAAAGACAACAAACATCTCTTAGCTTAGACAATTTGATGGGCATCAAAAGTAACCAAGCATTCATTGTGTTTGAGTCGGCCAAAGTATCCTATACCTATAATTACACATCTAATCAAAATCTATACATCTATCTTACTAGCAACCTGTAAGTAATGACACAATTTAATAGACCCATGTGGCGCAATGTTTACCACGCCGGATCGCCGCGCCAATGGTTCTGGGTTCAATTCTCACCTAAGCGGAAATTTGAATAATGAATTTCTGTTCTTGGTCTGGGTGCAAATGTCATTGTCTTTATCCATAGCACCCACTATGGGGCTATGACTGTGATGCGTTTTATAATGATATCGTGATATATCATACCAGAAATCGTCTCAGGATACCGAAGAAAAAGCGACGTTTCACTTGAACTGTATTTCCTTGAATAAATTGATAAATACAGAAGTAAAAAGTATGTAATACTAGGTATACAAAACACAAAATATTAATCTTAAACGCTATACATTTTATAATAGAAAGTATACAACAGAAAAATGGTATCGAAAACGCGCGACTAAGAATCCCAAAAAACAAATCATCCGATAGAAAGTTTTAAAAGCCAATAAATATTTAAATGTCGAATCTCACATCAGACAAATAAACATAAAAATAATGGAATCCATCCCAAATTGTATCGGGACAATTTCAAAGTTGAGGATCAAACTGGTTTTAAAATGCGTACCCATATCGTTTTGTAGGCTCCATCTTCCTGTCTTCGGGTGTTAAATTTATGTCATCCGGTATCAACAATCAATTTAGTTCGAGGACATGTGAAGTAATGTAATGTGAAGTGACCTTTAGTCATTAATACATCTTATACATTGTTGGTTCAAATATTTTATTTAAGATTTCTTGTTATTTCATACCACCCTTGTCGAAAAAATTAAACTTGAGAATTTTTCTTCGATAGGTTGATTATTACCACTAATGGTCGTAGCACACATATCAACTCGTAAACGGAACGTAAACGTATCAACTCTTGCACGTCAGTATTCTTTGTATGAAACTCCCTACTGTAAAGCACACTTATCGGATTCGTAACGTAATCGCCTCGCCTCGAGACAAGCTCACGAACCGCGGTACGGTGCGTGGACGACTTGCCGTACCCGCGCTTACGTCTCACCGTACGCTGTCCTTCGACTTTCCGTTTCCTCGTGCATGCCCCGCGCCGCGGCTACCGCTGAGTCGGCGAACTGCTGTCATTCGAGCCGTAAGCGCGGCGTCGCCTAGCCGTAGCCGAGTCGATTTGGAGCTGTTGGTTGGTTGGTAATGCGCTTACGTTAGGTTGACGGCGAGGCGATCCGGTGCCGATCCCTTTCCGAGTTGATATGTGCGCTACGACCATTAGTCTTCAGAACTAAAGCAATATCAAAAATTTCAACTCCTGAAAATAAGAGGAAGTAGGTCTAATAACACTTGCAAGATTTGACCTACACAAACAGGGTAAGCTAAATAAAACCGTTTAAAAACAATTCACTCCAATCATAACCACGATTAAATCGTCTGGTCATAGCAAATTATTGTCTGAACTCTGAATAGGAACTCAGGCCCTCAAAATCATAAGTTAAAGATCATGTATAGACAGACGCACGAGCAATAAAATATAACAATAACCAAAATGTTTATAATAAACAATGATTTTCTAAAGTATAATTCTTTAAGATTAAATTTTTATTCGTAATCCCTTGAAAGTTTGATATGAATACTCATAAATCGTTTGTAAACGCTTTGGCGGCTTAATAAATCAGGTTTATTTTTTGCAGGGGATTTTTTCGAGATTAAGTGTTTTTACACAGTATTTTAACTTAACGGTGTGTTAAAGTTCTTATAATGTTTATTTGTATTTGTTTAGTGGGGAAAATTCACCTATTATCATAAATAATTAAAAAGTCGTCATCAATAATTAAAAAGTAAAGTTCTAAAGGCTCCTCAATAATTATGTCAATAGGAAATATGTATTCCATTATTTAAATGAACTATAGATACGCACGTACCTTCACAGGAAAATTTCGATGTAAATCTTTCATCGATTACCACTTGCGTATAGAGGATAGTGGTAAAGGAGAGCTGTCATTTATGGGGAGAAAGTTGAAAAAGTGTCTAGCTTTATGCAGTAAATAACAGTTCAAAAACCCTCCACAATGGCGCTAGCCCAGGCAAAGGGTATTAGTTTTAGACCGTGACAGTCCAGTATACCAAACATCAACTATTTACGTAGTCCAAATTTACCCTGTTGCTACTGTGGCACCACTAATTTAACGTAGTTTGACGGATACTTTTTCACAACAGGGACAGTTTTCTTAACTCTATCCTCCATGCACTTGAGGCCTAATTTGACGTCAAAATCTTATCTGAGATAATTTACATAATCCGAGTTGACTTTGTGTCGTTTCACGATATAAGAAAGAGGTGTGATAATATTTATCACCATAATAAACAATAAATATGATTTCAACATGCCGTCTATCAAATCAATTTATTGTACAAATGCAATGATATCGTAAGTATAAAATATATTTGTACAAATGTGATATTTTCACACGACAGTGATATTTTCTATTCACTTTATGACCTTTTATTATTGTGAAAATATTGTAAGACTTGATAAAATGTGTAATGTATTTCATGTATTCTATACATATGTAAAATTCGGCATCTCCATACACTATTGTACAATACTATGGAATTAAACTTTCAGAGGTTTTAGAATCTATATGATAAATGTGGCCCCAGTAACAGAATGTAGCGGAAATTAAACGTCATGGAACTTTCAAGTATTTTTTGTTCTCGATTACTACTCAAGCAAAGCAAAGCAAAGCAACAACCCATAATTGTCCCACTGCTGGGCTCAGGGTCTCCTCTCACAATGTGAGGGGTACAGGCCATAGTCTACCACGCTGGCCAAGTGCGGATTGGTAGACTTCACACACCTTTGAGAACATTATGGAGAACTCTCAGGTGTGCAGGTTTCCTCACGATGTTTTCCTTCACCGAAGCAAGTGACAATTAACTTGTAATACGCACATAATATTTGAAAATTAGAGGTGCGTGCCAGGATTTGAACCCGGGCCCCCGCGTTCGGGAGACCAACGTTCTAACCACTAGGCTATCACTGCTCAATACCTAATTTATTAGGTATGTACTACTCAATAAAATAATTTAGTTACTATAAATTACAATAAAACTGTACCCACAATGAGAAATACACTATTTTAACTTCAAGATTACTTGAACGTAATAAAGTACATTATAGTGTACAAAAATATAAAAAATCCTACAAATTAATTATTACTTCGGTAAAGAAACCGACGTTAGTTATTTAAGCCATAGTTAATCGTGAATTCTACGTCTTAAATTTTAGCAAAACAGGTAGTCAAGATACAACAAAATAATATGTTAACGGTAGTAACTATCACAAATCTCTACTCCCAACAACGTCAATCACTACCAGTAGTCCCCAACCAACCAAGTTAAAGAACTGTAACCCAGGAAACCCAGGAAACCCTTCCTACGGTTTGTCTGAACAATAGGACTTGGCGAAAAAATCTACCTCCGAAACGGGTATGGCTAGAATAGATCAAACCTGGTCGCAGTGGCCCTTGGGATAGCTGTCTCAAGCCCGATATCCCAAATAATAATCATAATAGTACTTACCACAAACTTCTTAAAATAACTACCTACTAAAGTATCTGACGTCCAATCGTCTCCCTTCACACCTAAGAATTCAATTAATCTTTTCTCGCTCCCGCTTCACTGGCCACGGGATTCGTGACTCGTAATTACGTTTTGTTACAAAAAGTACATTAATCCATTCTATCCATAGCTCGTTGAATAAAATAAAAGTAAAATAATATTGTGTAATGCATCCGAACATAGGATAATATGGGCTAGTTAATAACGTTTCAATTTCTTTACTTCTCCTTCACATCCGCACGATATTTCAATTATCTGAGAAATCAACTCAATAATCTTTAACCTCGATATCACACACGAAGCGACAGATTTTTTGACACTTTCAGAGTTTGTACTATACAATAAAACTTGAATGTAAAAAGAAATTGTTTTTATGTATCACAAAGATACATGGATTACGTTAACTTAGAGTTAACAAAATCATCATTCTAAATAAGTCAAGAAATTGTAAAAATAATAAAAATAATCATATCACAATAAAATATGCTGTATTATAATAAGTTGGATTCGTATACATTTATCGAAATTAATGTACAAAAAAAATATTATTAGAAGAAGAAGCTATTTATATAGCCCATGGATCATCATCAATTTGTTTTAGAAGTAGGGTTAGCGAGAGCATATCATGAAAGAAATAAAGGCGATAACTAACAAAAAGGAAATTACAAACAAGATTTACAGGTCCCATTTATCCTCTGAGGATTTATTAATCATCTAATATACCCTGCATCGCCTAGAGATATTTCAATATCCCACAAAAGAATCCCATTTATTTGAGCGGACCTGCCGTTGTTCCTTCATAACTGCGGTAGTAACAAAAGCTCGTGGGATCGAGCCATGACCTCTACGGACCGCGGCGTGGGGAGAAACGAGGAGAAAAAAACATGCGCACGAGCACGCAAATGAAATCGAAATAGCCCAACTCCGGCAAAGTTCGCCGAATGAGATACGGCATTTCGATTAACCATTGTCGGGCAAAGACCGTGTGGACGCGGCGGGATCTTTTGATATTTATTTATCTAAATCTTTGTCACAAAAACCTCGACGTAAATGGAGATTTAATGCAAATCTTAACGTTTTTTGGCAGGCAGCCTTCAACTGGCTGAATACGAAATTCACAGTAAACTGGTTGGTGTTCAATGATGTAAAGCGTTCTGTTTTGTCGCGGTTGGATAATCTGAATGATTTATTCTCAAGCTCCGCCAATATTCATTTGCGTATAGACAGAAGAAAATAATAAATAAGGACGAAAATAAAAATAAATTAAATAAATAAAATAAAGATAAAAGAAAATTATTCTATAAAAACTGATAGAAAATGTACAATACATAGTAAAATAAAAAGTGGAAAAACAGCTTCTACTCCAAAGGTCTAAAAGAAAATTCTTTAGTTAATGGTTAAATTTTTAAATACATAATGTACATAAACTTGCCATAAATACATATAAATTTCTATGAAGTTTAATATTTTATTTATAAAAATCATAGATGCATTAAAAAAAACGTCGATTAAGTCAGGGAATTCCATATTAACTCACCCTTTTATTGCGCTAAAGCAGTAGTTCTAAAGAAGGGTCGTCTTAAATAACTTAAGCTTGTGTATAATACATACATACATATGTATAAGCGCAACGAATATGGCTATGTTGTGTAAACAAATTAATAATAAAACTTTACAAAGCAACTGTCTGAAATGCTGGTAGATTAAAAAAATATGTGCATAAGTGATACCTATATATGAATAAACAATTTAGAATTGAGATTTTTTTTCAAAAGCGTGAGCTGTGGCCTGGGAGACAGTTCCTTTCCATATCATTATAGATCTATTATAGTCCTTGAATCGAAATTATACAACGATTACTCATAATTATGTGTGTGTGTGTGTGTGTGTGTGTGTGTGCGTGTGTGTGTGTGTGCGTGTGTGTGTGTGTGTGCGTGTGTGTGTGCACACATGTTTTAAAATAAATAATATCTTATGTTTACCAATATTATTTTTAATTCGTATGTAATCAATCAATTCCCATTTGGTTTAGTTTTAAATTCTGCACGTAATGCTTTGGGTTAGTTCTGTTAATTATGTGTATGTGTATAAATAAATAAATAAATACATAAATAAATAAATAATTTCAATAAAATCATAAAGCGTTATATTTATAGTACACACGAATCAGCTTACATAGCTATATTGTTTAGCTTGATATGGATAACAATCCTGTAGACAAAAAACTCGTAAGGAACGAAAAAAGGTAATTATACACCACAGTAGCACACCCCACCCTGATCACGCGATCGCAACGCAATCGCAATTTATTTGTTGAAAACGTCTTGGTAGGGTTTCCATTCTTTGTTGATATTTTTTCTGTGGTATAAATAATAAAATAGTATTCAGTTATTCGTCATTTGGAGGCGTTTCATGCAATACTATATATCATAGATTAATCATTATGATGCATAGGTTGCATAGGTAAATAAATATAGTGTACTTCCAGTAGAGTGAGTGAATTAACTCAGATGTATCAAATCGACTGATCTCAAAGATTACGTAAACGTGAGACTACGTTTACTGGCTATTTACACGAAAAGGTCTCAAAATCATTATCTTAAAATTATCAGTAAGAACATACTGTTCTTACCACCCTTAGGAACCCACATAAACAGTCCTGGCTTGCTTATGTGTAATCTTCTCCTTAACTCGTGGGGAATAGAGACGACTGGCAGAAGAAGGTCATTAACAAGATGCTGATTGAATCACCTATTATAGACGTAAATGCCGTAGTATCTTCTCATTAACTTTTTAACAAAAATCAAGAAAGCTGGTGTCAGGAACAATTTTAAATATATGTTTTCATAAAAAATGGGGCTTCTTTCCTTGCTAACCGCTTCCTATCTCAATTTTCAATTCCTTTTACTTTTACTATTATTGTTATTAGGTTATTAGATTGCTTTAATTCTTTACATATCTTAACATACTACAGTCGTAAGTAACCATCGAAATGTATTAACCATTAGTAATCATCGAAACTTCTGTTTTAGCTTCCACATCGTTCACGGGAACTCGACTGTTATTTTACTTATGGAGTGTGGAGTTTTCAATGACATCTACTATTTACTTTGCCATTCAGCAACTTAGAACTTTATGAAGATCTTGCTTTAAGTATGAGGTATAAGAATGATTAAGATATCAGAAGAAGATATCAGAGGTATCTTAAAATAAGTAATGAGGTTAAGAAAACTAACCATTATTTTGTCAGATTCAAGTTTTTAGTGTTCAATATTTTTTTCACTTTTCTTTTCTTCTCTTGCTTGAGCAAGCCAGTGCTTTCTTTTTTCCTATCTTTTCTCTTCTTCTTGCTGGATATGCATCAGCAGTGCCTTTGGTGTTACTGATGGTCATGGGCGATTGGGACCATTTACCCTGTATCTAATGGCTGGTCTCTGTTGTTCACTATTTACATAGAGAAGACATAATGAGCATCAGTTTGACCAAATGAACATCTTAATACTGTTTATTGTATTTCGTCTTGTTTTGTGTACTTGTTATTTCACCCAACTGCCAGGAAGGGTATAAGAATAGAATAGAGTTCATTTATTGTGAGACTGTTTACATTTTACATGTTGGTGTTAAAATCAGATAATATAAGTATTAACAGTCTACCCTTATCGGGCATACAATTTGTCAGATTTTATAAATATTAATTATGTTATTAAGTTAGTTGTTATTTAGTATATTAGTTGTTATTAAGTAGATATTGTTTGCATACAAGATACGTGCAAAAAACATAACCCTATAATAAACCATACTCTAAGAATATTACTCATAGTAATATTCTGTATTACCTTATATCTTCCAAACCGCTGAACGGATTTATATATGTAAGTAAGATATCATTAGATTCGTCTTGATAACCCAAGTGCTCTTAGGTAAGTGAAAAAAATATGATGACTGTGAGACTGTGATATATAATATCATTGTTGAGATGTCATTCTTTGAAGTATCAAAAAATAAAAATAAATTGAATAATATAATATGGGTATCAAATTAAAGAACTCATAATACGGATTTCAAAAATATACAATTATCATGATTCTTTTTTGATACGAGTTTTGATACAGACGAGTTTTTTATTTTTTAATTTATTCTACGTAGTTGAATTAAGGTCAAAAAGATTTTATAATCCTAATACGATCCTAATACGACCTTGCATAATACTTACATAGCAAATTTATTATTTGCCCACAATATAACAAGTTTATTGCCCGAGCTATTCTAAACTCTGCAAAATACATTTAAAAATGAATCTCCACAAGCATGCTTACAAGGCAATGTTTTGTATAAAATCAGCTCGCACTAAAGCTAAATTTATTCATGTTTCAAAGTATTTCCTTATGAAACTCGTTGTGTGGCAAACTTTATAGTTAGCCTATGACAGTGCATCGTAGAATTCGTAGAGTAGACTACAATGAGGTGAGCACCGACGTCTTTACAGGCATAATCCGACGCAAAAAGTCGGTTGGAAGTCAATTTGTGCTAAGAATATAGCTGAGTTTCATGTGTTGTTGTTATGGCGAGCTACGTGAGGCTTGGTTACGGCTAGCGTCCGGCAGGCGGGTTTATCCTTAACTTGGTAGCCGGTAGCCGTCGGTCGCCGCGGTCGCTGTAGTTGGTTTGGTTCTTGGTTCCACTAGTACGGTACGAAGCCACTCGGGTAGCGGACGCGCGTCGCATTCATTCCGTAGAGCGGCGCGCGCAACACAAACGAAAACATACGATATAAACATCGAACTTTGGCGGACTTGTGTGTGCGAACTGTGAGACGTTAAGAGTGCATTTAGGGTGACAGTGGGGGTGTTAAGGGAGTCTGGAGCGAAAGTGGCGCTATTGCCGCGATTGTTTTATATAAGAGTTGATAACCTGCTTCTTGTATTTGTTGCGTGATAACAGTAAGTATCGCTTTAAATTTATTTTTAATTGCTTTCCAATTAATTGTAGATAATAGACACATTGTGGAGTAGTTTTTACTTGACTAGAATTTTTCTAAACTTTTATTTATTTATGTTGACTTGACTGTATCTTATCGACAAATGGACTGCATTTTGTAGTAATGAAGGGTTTGTCCAGGTATGTTTATGGCCCTTATTTTTAAATCAGATACAGTTCGCAGCGATCAGTCACGAAGTTTTGCCATAAAAGGCGAATAGCTATCGGCGTTATCTCGACACTCAATCTTCAAGGTGAGAACTCCTTCGATTAAAGATTTTTTAGGGTTAGGGTCGGAACTTGTTGTTTTGAGTTTTTTGTATGAAAATATTTTGTTTATAATTTATCTTTGTCCTGACACGCAGCATCATGTTTAGATTTTCTATGTTGTTAGTAGGATGGACGTATATACTAGTATTTACCTACACAAATGAGTAATTTTGAATGTTTATATTGTAATAAGCATTCAAAATTTGAGGACACATTTCTTTCTCATTTAGGTAAATGCCTAGGTCGAGTATCAAATCTGAAACATTTAGGTCAGTAAACAAAGTAGGTACCTATCTACCTAACTATCAAAAATATCAACTGATCTTATTACCAAATTTATTGTAGTAGGTACCTAAATAAAGTTTAAAATACGATGCAAAGCTGCGCAAGCGCATCAATATTTTACAGCGACAAGGATATTACCTACATTATTTAACACGGATACTCATGATGGGTCTCCGCGTCACCGAAGCTTAGCCATGACCACGATCAATAACGCTTAATGTATCGTTAATATCCGTATCATAATAAAATGTGTTAAGCCTACGTCGAATTAAGGTTAAAATCATTTACCTTTATAACAACAAACTAAGTAAGAGGCAGAATATTTCAAGAAACAATTTAATGTTACTTATGTTTTTCGTTATTCTGCTGCAAATCGATTTTGCGAGTCGTTAAGCTTAAATCAGCGATGATCAGTGGATCTAAACGCTTTGAAGACTCATCAATCGCTTAGTAGATTTAGTAGAAGAAATACCTGTGATTGTCTCTAGAGATTGGTATATGACAATAGAAGAGATCTGAGATAAATTCCCATGGCATACTGTAATGCTAATTTAATGAGTGTTTACATTTATGAATGACTTCCACAAAGTGAGAAGTCGCTTTCATAGAAGTGCAGGTAGAAAACTAAAATGTATAAATCTTATAACTACCTACTACCTACCTACCTAATACCTACCTACCTACCTACCTATTATATTATATTATACGAGTAATGCTTCCATAAATATGTTATGGGTCTTTCGAAAACAACTCTAATGATTCGGATGAAAATTGCAAAATAAGGGTTTTGAGACAAGGAATCGATAAATCAAAGTTTCAGTTTTATAAGTCGTTTTGGAAAATACAATAAGTGATATCCTCTTGTAGTCTTGACATAGACAAAGTTTCAATTTTTATTTATAGAATGAGCGCCATCTATGAATTGAAATGAACAACGATTTTAAGTATAAAGCTTCAATATTAAATGAAACCCATTTATTGAATGGCTAAGATCTATGGCGTAGTGGTTACTGTGGTCCGATGGCCGATCAAGCCACACGGCGATATCTAAACGATTCATCTCCAATCCTATCTCTAACAATGCTGTCGTTTCGCGCTGGACTCAAAATCGCATAATGCACGGATTTATGGTGAATTTATTGAAAGTTAAAAGTAAAGGGGTACGATAATACCCCAGTGGTTTGAACTATCGTCTGACAGAGGAGCTGAGAGATATTTAACTATCCTGTGTTGGTGGAACTTATATAAATAAATATGTAAGAGTAAATCATAATATAATTAAATATATTATTATATATTATAATATTTCACTACATATCGTGTAGTGCTTTCAAATTTTGTGATTCTACTTACCATTCAATGTGCGATCGCTTCACCAATTGTAAGTTTAATTCTCACACTGTAAAACGAGAATAGAGATGAAATGGGACAGTAATTGATTGTGATTATAACTAAAAGAAGTTATTTAATTATAGAACTAGTAACTACCTTCGCTTTGTTTCGGTTTTAGTACATATCACTAATGTTATTAGGTAATATCCCACGTTATTCAAAAAGAATAGAATATTTTACTGGTGAAAGAATTATTAAAATAAATCCAATAGTGATTAAGCTTATTCAGTACAAACAAAATCACAAAAACATAACTTATACATAAGTCATTGTATATAAATATCAGTTATAAAGAGCATAACTAAATAGAAAGACTCGCTGTGTAGTATTGTAGAGCTTTGCGCATGCGCTCGCGTTGAACTCTATTGTAGAGGCGAGTGAGTCGCTTGCGCAACCGCAACCAATACGCTATTGTAAAACTTTATCTTTTATCATCTAAATTGTATATTATATGTATGATATTAAACATTTACTTTACAATCTAAATTACGTGTCATAACGTTTCTAAAAACCTTAAATTATGAAATTCGTATTCACAAAATATGTATTTTGTTTCTAAGATGGTTTATATTATAAAAGAAACTTAAGTAATTTTAGCCGTATTGGGGCAACTTAAAATACTAATCTCAATCCCACAGCAGATGGGTGTCGTAAGAGGTGACTAAATCCGGCCCGCTGGTCGTAGGGCCCCTCGAGGGATTGTATTGGTATTATTGATTTTAGTTGTTAATTAATACCATTATTGCTATTATTGTTTCTCCATGGAATTCGCCTGGATAGCTACCACCCTTGAGCATGAGTCAGCCGCCAAACGACTCGTCGTGTTCCGGCTGGAGGCTTGAGAGCCAGTTCTTTCTTCCTTTTTCTTCTCTCTTTCTTGGCCGGCAACGCATCAGTGATGCTTTTGGTGGGGCTGATTTTCATGGGCGCGGATAGCCATCAGGTGGATCGTCAGCTCGTTTGCCAGCTATTTCCATTAAAAATATTGGAATTCAATTGGTTCAAACTTATTTAAAATAGTACGACTATTATCTATCTACTGCCAAGCCAACTTGTTGCCCTTATAAAGTACAACATTACTTGCACATTAAGTCTAAAGACTGTACAAAGAAATACTAATAATTAGTTAATAAACCACCATCGGAACCTCATTAAACACCCATAGCGCACAAAATCCTAACCATAAGGTTAATCACCATTACTAAGTACGAGGAGTCGTGAGCCAGCCTCGGCCATATAGAAGATAATATGAACAGACCACGAATATCTTCTTATTAGAGAAAACTTATGGGCTACGTAAACGGCCAATTACAATAGGAATCGTTTCCTAACTTAGCAGTTATGCTAAACTTGGTGCCTGCGGGTTTGCCTTTAATGATATCCAGATCGGCGCTCGGGAAATGGGATAGAACGAGGCTCGCTCACGTCGCGGTCTCTAAATGGGTGCTAGTTACTGAAACAACGGTTCTTGAAAGTCTTACACAAAACCTGGAAAACGTTAAAAGGTTCGCTAATGTAACATCATGTGTATTGAGTTTTAAATATGCTTTTAAGGTTGAAGAAAATTTGGCGTAAATATTTTTATTTTTGATATCGCTCCGGACTTGCGCGCTTGCGCCATAGATTCGCCGTAACCGTCTATGATATGTATCTAATTAATAATAAGAAAAAACTATCAATACCGAATTTTAATTCTACCAATAAAGCCTTTATAGGCCCAAATCAATAGTTTGAACTTCATAACACCTATTTAAAAGCCGTCTATTTTAAATCAGTATTCAATAACCACAAAAGATTAGTAATAAATCTCCCTTCCGCATAAATCAGTTAAAGTAGTTATAAATTCCGTAATTTTCTGAAGTCATTGCATTCAAAGTGTTTCATTATATCGGTCGTTGGTCCGGCGAGGTCGTCTAGGTCAATATAGCGACATTAAAAATCGAAAAGTTTTCCGAGAACGCTCTCTGGTTCATTATGCAATCGCGTCGGTATTCCTTTGTTTGTCCGTCTTAAACGCGCTTCAAAGAATATCGGCGGCTATTCAAATTTACGAAGAAAATATCAAAAGTGCATGTAACGTTTTTAAAGCTTGGTTCGGAGAGGTACTAAAATTTGTTGACTAACTTAGCGAGTTATTATAAGAATGATGATGAAAGAATGAGTTGTATTTGAATTCATAATATTTTTTACATATTTTTTTCTTCTCCATATCAGGTTTCCTAGCCTCGTTTCAGATTAAAAAAAATTAGGAATCAGTCAATCCACCAAGTTGGCCAAGTACCAATATCTTTATTATTTAATTTATTTATGTCAGTCAAAACCAAGTATCAATATGTTTATTGTTTCATTTTTTTATTGTATGTTTACTCATATCACAGAGTCTCATAGCACTATTCAATTACAACATAACATAACTACTTGTTTAGTCAAATCAAGGAGAAACCCAATCGCACAGGAGACACACAGAGACTACGTAATATCATATCACATAGTTGGTTCTTATTATTAGTTATTTTAATGAGTCAATACCATATCAATAAATAACAAAAGGAAGAATGTGTGAGAACTAAGAATACGAGTCGTATTTCCAACATCATTAGGCTTGTATAGATGTTTTTTTATTGTAATTATTTCCATTATTATTTTTCTATTTATGTTTATCAGAAACTGGTTATCACGTCACTATGTTTTGACCTCTTTTATTTTAAGGGGAGACTGCTTAACATTTAGCTTTGGTATAAAAGTGGCAGATAGTTGCAGGATCTGAAGATAAAGTGAGTCCATTATATACACAATATTTCCATGAATACCAGAAGTAATGTCAGAGTTGAATGGTTGTTCACAATTCACATCTACCACATTGTCATAGTCTTTTGTATTACGAATTGGGCAGTGTAAAGGTAACAACATGTTACGTCTTACACCAGTAAGGCTAGCCACCCTCGGCCTGATTTTTGGCGATTATAAATCGTTATGGCGTCGCCCAGTGGTCAGAAACGAGGCGAGCTAATTGTATCGCCTAGCGATAGAGCTACAGATCTGGGTCGAAGTTTTGTACGTGTTCTCCATTATTCATGTCCGATTGTTGAGTTGACGTAAAATCGTTAGTGACTGTGAGTCATTAAAGAAATTCCGCTAGTGACCACAGGTTTACGTCAAATTTTATATTATGATTACTCATACAAGAAGTGTAGGCGTGAATGTGAGGGTTGGAGACCAATTATAAGTGAAGTTTTTCCTCCTTGGCGTGCTAATGTCTTTAGATTTTAGTCCATAGGTGATACCCAGATTTGATGGTATGTACTATAAGATTCGTCTGCTAATTTATCAATTAATGATGATATAAAACTAAAATAGTCGATTTGTAATTATTCGAGTAATTAATCTTTCTTTTGTTTCCTGGTCATAAGGTCAATTTTTTTGTACCGAAAAGTAAAAAAAATATAATAGCCAATAATAATGTAATGTCATTTGAGAAATCGACGAGAACTCACAACTATTATAACATTATCGAATTCACATAATTATTATAAAATGTTTAGATTTTCCACCAGTGTTCAATATTTAATTTAAGCAATAAAATAGGTAGGTATATGTTTTAAGTATATATAAAATTAAAGGTATTCACGTACAGTTTTTGTACAGTTAATTCTCTTTTGAATATCTCTCAGTATATCTCTAGACTCCAACACAAGAGCCCAACAAGTTTCTGATTATGTAACTGCAAAAACCAGATTCCGTCAAACCGGAATGAAATAAATAATCAAACGGAATAATGTATTAATTTTGGTATTTATAACCCTTTCTTGTTGATTGTTGTACAAGTATGTTAATGAGACATATAGAAGGATGACTTCTTTAAGACTACAATCAATTCATTTTAGATTCCAAGAGTAATAAAGCAATAATCTGTATATAAAACGCAAAAGTTATTGACTGATGTATCAATGCACAGGCCAAACTTAAAATTTCGCACACGTATTCCTCTTATGACGCAGGCATCCACTAAGAAAATATTTTTCAAAATTCAACCCCCAAGGGGGTGAAATGGGGAATAAATAAGAAGCATAATTTCCGCTTGCGAAGCTGCGGGCAACAGTTAGTCAATAATAATAAACTTCACATTATTATGATTTAATTACGCTTAGGTAGGTATATTACAGGTTTATAATTTTATCCTTAAAATTTAAGATTCAAAATCGTTTATTCATATTAGTATCACACCATGCACTAAGATCGTCCCTGTGGATTCCTCCATATTCATTATTTTGTTTTAGATACTTCATAAGTGTATCAATATTTTCTTTGATAGACATAGTAAACGATTGCTAATATTGCTATGATCTTAAAAAATGTCCTATAAGTATTTCAATGTATCAAATTTTTCTCTGATTTCCTTTCGATATTGACGGCGATGACTTAGTTTTAGGTGGGCTAGCTTTTTTGTCAATTGTTTGCTTAGGTACACCTTATCACGCTTTATCAATAAATCATATGATATAAAACGATAGCCCTATCAATATTTACCGTTTCCATAATTTTATTGCTGTTAAATTTTCGAGGCACGTCCCACTGAATTTACTTTTTTTACTATCGACTGCCCTTGAACATAAAACTCGGTCGATAACGTGTCGCCCGCACTCTACAAACATTACAATGATATTAACAGTGTCAATGGACTTTTTATGCCGATCGTTATTGAAATTCCGTTTCACGTAATACGTTAAAAGTTTATTGTTGGACAGTTTTAGTTCATTTTGATTCTGACTGGTGTTCTTAATAAAGTTTTTATTATGCCTTGAGATTTTAAACAGGTTTTGTTTACGATTCGTCGTGAACCAATAAAATGTAGTAACCTTAGAAAATGTAGCGAGAAGAGGTTTGTTGCCGAGGTGAATAATTTTTACTGTTATGATAAAAATGGAATTTTGTCACATTGATATGTTTAATCAAATAGGACTAAAGCTTTCCTTACATTCATCTGATACAATAGAGATTAATAATATTAATGAGTTGCTCTTTGTCAACATTTTTGTTTTTTAAAAAACTACATTATTTTTATTTATTTTATTTATAATACGTTTTTATGTTTTTACGTGTTTGTTGTGGTAAGGTCAAAAAGATCACAAGTTCATATTTGCATCTGACGTTTCTTTAGTGAAAATTTAAAGAAAAACGCTTTATCGACAGCTCTTTTCACCTTTTATGTATTAAATACACACGTATTATCTATGCGACTTAAGGCAATAAATTGCCTAACCTTGTGTCTGTGTCCGAGTCAATGGAATTAGGTAGATCCGATACAATCGACTCGCGCGAGCCGCTTACGATGTTTGTCAGCCTCGCCGGAATTCTGTTAGACTAAATATAGAACCTACTATCCACTCAGTTCCTGTTATTTCGCCAGGTGGCAATGCAGTATATAATTAAGTCTCTGATTATGAAAGATTTTCTAGTAATAAGCTCATTGTAATTCATTATATTGCGACGTGAATGACATTCACCTTACAAGGTACAGACATTGATTGCTTGTCCGAGTATACAGAGCAATCTGTGGCGAACATTATAATATGTAAATGATAACCTTTAGGATTAGCTCTAAAAGGGCAAAAGAATGGCTATTGGCTGCAGCCACTGTAAATTGAGTTATATAATGAGATATCTACGTACGTACTACTAATATACCAAGATACGTCTTTGCAGAAATACACAGACAAACAAAAAAAAAGGGTGCGTGTACTTTTGTACGCGCTTGAGAAGTTATACTTCTTTGACATGAAAAAAAAATCAAAAAACAATATTAAAAAAACATTGTTCAAAATACAGTATTCAAAAACAGCAATACTAAAAATAAAAATGAAATAATATTTTGAAATAATTTAATTTACGAATGTCTATAGCCAAACTATATGTGTTAAGCGCCATCTGTGATTAATTTTGTAGTATATTCTAATATTACTTTGCTACGTATCGTAATAGTTCTCGTAATAGAACATAGATGGTGTTTTTACAATTGCAAAAACAAATCAATTGTAAATCTTTTTATTTTCTGTTTTTACAATTGTAAAAACACCATCTATGTTCTATTACGAGAACTATTACGATACCATGCTGTAAAACCAGTTTTTGTGGGGGGGAAGGAATGAAAGATTTTATTCAGTTCAGTTGAAGAATAATTTATTTTCCGACAGGCATTAAACTTTAATACAGATTAAGGAGAGAAAAAGAATGTGCTCCTAGTCCCAAAGACAAGTATCGATTACTATTTACTACTACAGTCCGTTCACAGTTATTTTACCTCTGACAAGCTGTCATTACCTTCCCATTAGATTAGCATTACTTGCTGTCAAGTGACGAGTGTTGCAAAAGTTCCCGATTTATCGGGAGATCTACTGATTTTGGTTATCGTCTCCCGATATCCCGTTTTAGCGACCGTTTCTCCCGATTTTTTGCATTTTCTACCAATGTAATATAATATTGAAAATTAAAATAGAAAATAGTGTTATAAATACAAAAAACAAAAGAAACTGAGTCGCTCAATGAAAATACAGAAGAAGTTTGGGCAAACGTAGGTACATATTATAGCATAAAACGTGGTCATGGCTCACGAAATCGTGTTCTAATATTTTTTCCAACTGAATCAATGATAGGTCTATTACACACAAAAAAATTAAAAAATACAAAAAACCTGACTGCGTATAAAACATGTGCGACATATTGAGGATAAGTTTTGTAAAATGGATGGAAGCTTAGACGCGGAAATTGATAAATTTATTATAGAATTGAAAGACGAGTGTGATACGGAATCTGAGAGCAGTTTTGATGATTCATGTTCGTCCGATAGTGATTATTTATCATTAGGCGTGCTTTTGGATCATTCGTATGCCAACCCTTTTTTTTTTTTTTTTTTGTTTTCGCTGGAAAATCCTCATGGATACCCGACAGGCGCGGGGGGGCGCTGTCGGGTTATGCCGGACTCTTACCGGCTAAAAACCAGCGGTGTTCCTCCTCACCGTCTTCCGGCGGAGCTGCGGGAACGCTTTCGCACACTTCCGCTGCTCCGCCGACGGTTGCCCGGGACTCGGGCCCATCTTGTGGGGCGCTACCATCTGTGGCGCCACTCACCGTCAACCTGGCGTGCCGGAACACGGGACATGCCAGCCGCCTCGGGGGTCTCCTCCAACTGGGCGATGGTACCCCCCCGGTTCCACCGCCCGGAGACCCCGGTTATGGGGGAAGGCGGCGCTCGTGCGCCAGGCGCCTCCGTCCAATTCTCTTCCGGCGGATTGGGTTACAAAGAGGGTCGTCCTCCTTCGCCCGCTCCGCCGCCTCCTTTTGCACCATGACGCACTCACAAAACCGGAGCGCCGCCTTCCACGCTCTGTCGCTGCCGACCATGGCTCTTACGACGCCCGGCAGCGACAGGTCGTCCCCAATAATCGTATGCCAACCCAATTTAAAGCAATTCAATTTGTTGTAATTTTAATATAACTACCGAGAATGTGAACTGATTAGTTAGGAGACTGTAAAATAATACATTATTTTATTTGAACGTGTATCATTTTTACTATCGTTACTTTTGGATCAACCTAGTAAATAATATTTATATACATCAGAAGAAACATGTAATATTTCATGTTAGGGAATCGTACAAACTAAACATTACAACACACAGCTAAGGTTAACCAACTTAATAAATTAATAATGTAGTTTTTATAAGGAAGAATATAAACGCGTATAAACAAAATTTTGATATTAATAATCGCCAAACAAAAATAATGTATCAATTAATTACGCCTTCGTTCCGCCAAAGTAAAGTGCAACGATCTTTCATAGGGCTTGGTGTACATTTCTATAATAAAATCCCAAAATTAATACGTGACTTGCCAATAGAATCTACGAGTTTAATGGTTAAAACTAAGTTGGCGGGTGTCTATTATACTATCTACTACTTAAATGGTTTTTACCCAAAACGAATGTCATAAAAAGGTGTATAATAAAAGCTATTGCATATTTCAAGAGATTTTATTAGTTATCATTTATATTAATATTTCGTCTAGTTGTGCAGGAGGCGCTATATTTCGTTGGTACCTTGCCCAATCATCAATCATAATCATACCATAACATACTCATTGTAAGTATGGCCACAGCAAACTACTGATCTTCTAAAGATGTATAGGGTACGTTATCCAGTGTTCAGGACTTATTCTGAACCTTTGTCAGTCACAAAACAGGCGATTAAGTAGTCCATATTCATATAGTATTGGTTTGCCAGAAATTGTAGCGAAACTGCGAAAACACATTCACCAAAACACAAGTACGAAATCGAATACAACAGTAAATTAAAATAACTGTGTGCGTGTCGATGAGTTTCAATAGTAAATAGGACTCCAAATAGGTACGCTGAAAATATTTAATAGAAAAATACAAAAAACCACGCGTAGAAACATGAAAGATCGATGACAAATATGACAGTACAGTGGTGATATTTATAAATACTATGGTTACCAAAATGACATTATTAGGGATTACAATCATCTTTGTTGTCAATCGATTAATCGATGTCAAAATATTCGAAATGTAATTTAATAAAATTAGCGTAACGATTGAATGGTAATTCTAAATATATTACATAGTTTTAATATGTATGGAATACGAAAACATGTAAGAAATAAATTAATATTATAATTATAATTAACAAATAATACATAAAATATATTATTATATTCCATCAATCGATTATTATGAATCAATTCAATCGATTATAAAATCGTTTGTAATGAGGTAAATACTGTGAAAACTTTTTTGCATACAGAAAAAATACAGAATTTAGCTAACTTCACGTTGTAGAATTTAGGTGTCGGTGTGCGCGCGCATCGTAGAAATTCACTCTCATCATTTTTCACCATCGCGCCAAAAGAAGTATAACTTCAAAAATCGTCGTATTTAACATGTAAAGAATTAGAATTCGCGTATATAATTTTACCTATTTCTGATAAAATTTAGCAAATTTATGCGAAATTATTGATTTGAGTTAACTGATTTTTCACCTACTTAGATAATAAAAGATTTCCCGCAGAAGGAATATACTACTGAGGTGACTGAGCCGATTCACAAGCAACACTGGAAACAAAAAAAAAACAGTATTTTTAAAAGTGTTACTAGAATTATTATGCAGTAATTGGCTGCCGATGCTCCGCGAAAAGACTTGTAACTGTTACTAAGAATGCTTTGTAACTTAATAACAGCAGAACAAAATAATTTGTCAATTATGGTGTCAATGAGCGGAAGTCGGAATATTGTATCCTGATACGCTAATCACATATCCGCATTTTTAAATTACATAAATACAGTTAGGTCGACTAAGTAATTGTAATGTACTACGATTATAATAAATCATTGTAATTGTATCTACTATTTCACTATTGTATTTTTGAATTCTGGATAAGAGATCGATTAAAACTAAATTTATATTGTTAGCACATAACTGCATTTCTATTTGCCGCTATTCTTATTACTTATTTTTTAATTTCACGTGACGAATAGGTTCTCACGATAGAGTTTGTTCTATCGAAATTTCGTTCCAGTATGAACCGTTCTTCGTGATCACGTTCGTTTTGAATCAAATGTACATAAAGAGTTTCTTCAAAAGTAACACCATTTCTTTAAACATAGTTTTGCCAAATTCAATAAACATATCACTTGCAATTACTAAAATTAATAACATTGGGTACTTACATTAAATACACAACTACACTCAACAGACATTTAAAGTAATATTGATGAAGTTGTACAATATGGTTCAGACAATCTTGATTTTGAATTGTGTTACCTCCAGTTTTAGTGACGGAATGATTTTGTAAACTTCAGTCTGCGTAGCTTGTATCACGTGAATTCGTCACGACTTAGCCTCACTGCACTCGATAGACTCCTGTTCCTTTCTGATCTCCTGGTGGTCTTAGAATAGATGCACCCTTTATTTTGAGATTTGTTTATGTTTCTTCATCCTTTGAAATAATTTCAATTAAATCTTCAAGACCGGCCTGTATAACTGAAATGTTCCAAAACCATGGTGTTAAAAATGTTGAAGACAAATCATTTATCATTAGTTTATAAGTATGAGACGTTATTATACTTGTATAATAGTTTATTACCTAGATGATATCTTAATAATTTAAACATCAACATTGAAGAGTCTCTTTAATAACACAAGTGATCCTTGAACCGGGTGTAAGTTTCATGAATTTTACGTGTTAATCGTTGGTTTTACGGTGACAGTTTATTTGTTTCCCTTCGAACAGATTCGTAACCTTTACTGTAAGTGGTAGTTATCACGCGACGGACACCGGGTCCCGCGTCACGACTTAACCCCATCACAGCTATCGACACCTTGCTAGTAAGAACACTTTCTACTGTTAGCTTTATGTGTAAATACCCTTAACAAACAAGTGACCTTTAAATAATTAATGATTTTTTTGTTTAATATCATACGCGTAAGCTTCTACTTTTTGCTATGTTTTCATGATCAATGACAGGCCCTGCGAGTTACTCGTAGTTTTATAACTAATCAGAGGCATCTAGATATCTAGGGTTATAATGTTACGTGTGTAGTATACGTGTTGTTTATATCTTTGCTATTATTAAACTGTCAAGTCACTATGTCCAATCAAGGTAATTGATAAAAAATCTTGGGTAATAAATCGCAAGCTTGCTTGTCAATGAACCCAAATCAATCAAGTCACTTAAATTTTCTTGTTTGTTTGTTTTTTTAATTCCAGTCTTCATACTCAGAAAACATTTGATCAATTACAAGCGTTTTAACAGTAAGTAGGTATTTATTATGTGATTAAAATGTTCAATATTGTTCACACTCTCATGTAGTGCTTTCAAAATTACTGTCTTAACTGGTACTTAACGTAAACTAATGTGTTTTTAGTATCGTATTGAATATTTTAACAAGACAACCAACTTCTTAAGTAAGTATAGTAAGACATAAACACTTTAGTATACGAATACCAAAGTGCAGTTCGTGCATATCAAAATTTATTGTAAAAATAATACGAGGATAACACTAGACAGCTTTTTGTGACCTAGACTTATTCAGAATGTTTATGGGCACAATACCGCCGTAACGAATCAGAACAGCTGCACAACCAAGTTTTATTACCAAATCAAATCTAGAGTGCTAGAATTCTGTTTCGTTGATTTGCGGCAGGAGTTTTGTCAATGTCGACTCATAATGGTTCATAACTGGACTATGCGGCGTCAGATTATGATATTGATCGAGTAAATAGCACTTTTAGTTTCTAATAATATTTTTACGAAACCTGTGTTATTACGAGATAGCAGAAAATAATGTTGTAATAAATTAAAGTTCACATACTCACACCCCCGCACTAAGATTCTCTGTATCGTGGGACGCATGGGAAAAGAAACACCCACGACTTGAGAGTAAAATGATCTGTGGCATAAATATCTCCTCCACAAATTAAATCCAGGACCCTCGCTTTAGAAGAATGTGGTATTACTGAAATAAGCATAAGTAGGTATACTATGTGTTATCATATTTGAGAGAACTCTAATTCATCTAACTATAAATCATCGGTACAGTTAATGAACAGCGGGTACAAAAATATTTATCGTTTCTTCTTCGGAACGCACGTAAACCCCGGTGCCACAGCAACGTGGTGGAGTATTCTCTAGGCCTCCTCAAAAGAAGAAACCATTGAACCAGCTCACAACTTCAAACCACTACCCACTCAGTACTGGTTTGAAGTTGAAAGCTGCGAACAAGACACGAACTCAAAGGCTCGAGTGACAGGCAAAATTTCAAACTACGCAAAGTCATTATTTCATCAGATTTGTTAGTTATAAATAAGAGTGTCTGAAGTTTTAAACTTCTTATCCTACTCATTAGTAGGTAAGCATCAATACGTTTAATACTGTTTAATCTATACTAATATTATAAAGAGGAAAGATTTGATTGTTTGCATTGAATAGGCTCCGAAACTACTGAAACGATTTGAAAAATTCTTTCACTGTTGGGAAGCTACACTATCCCCGGGTGACATAGGCTATATTATATTTTTTTATAATTTTTCTTGAAGTCAAGCGAGGGCGATTTCCTAGTTTATAATAAACAGCTAACAAAGTATCTAACATACCATGTCTTACAACGCCAATGATCTGGCGACTGGTGACATAGATTTGTGTTCCAAATGTCTGACATTAATCGACAGTTTCGTACGCTATTCGCGCATTAACGTATATGATCTTTTCCTGCACTTATGAGTTGTTATTTTGACAGTTATGTTCCCACACTACGGCTGCCTTGTCCTGCTTTTTTTTCTGACTTTCATTAATAAGTATAATTTATAGTAAACTATATTTATTAGAGATTTCTAAGTCTATTTATTTTATATTATTATTCGTCCTTAATGTTATCCATCAAAAGACTGAGGTTTTTATGTATACTAGCCTGAATATCCGTTTCAATATTATTTAAAAGTTAAATACGCAAATATACGTTTTTTCAGAGCTAAAAATAATTGTTTTAATATACCTTAAGTGACGTGGCAGTGGCTTTTAAAGTACATACGTCATATTATATCCTATCAGTTAAATGATTCCCATTAAAAGCTTCATCAGTCAAGTTATAATCGTGGGTGACGCTAGTAATACTGAAATTATAACCATAACAGCTTTACGTCACTAGCCATGAATAATGGGTGATGTTTACATATTTCATGAAACGATGACTAGTCCATTTTCACACGGTTTTAACGCTACAATTCTACAACTGTAATTTGCTGATTTCGTGCTTTTTGGTAATGTTAATTCATGAGTAATAAATTTGCGTATAAATTATACTTTTCATTTTATAAGTACTATTTTCAGCCAGCCAGCCGTATGACTCAATTTATTTGCTATCAGATTTTGGAGAATGAGTCAGATTTTTCTATAACTTAACGAAGTACGTTGCCATTGACGAGTATTATGTAACAGCTTATAATATTATGCTGATCTGTTCCAACAAAGTACATCACTTTTTTAGTGATATTTGGAAAAAGGAATAAAAATTTCAGATAATAAATTCACTGCTTCCTGATATTACTATTAATTTTATTTACCATCATTATAAGGTTATAGTTTGTATTTATTTATTTATTTATTTATTTAATGATTCATGCACACCATACAATTTTAAATAGAAAAACTTAAATTTAGAGACATTCGCACATGGGAGCTACTTATTTCGAAACGAAATCTCTTCCAGTAGCCCCACAAAAGGAAAATTGAAATTTGAGTGGCAAACTGAGTGCACACAAAAATACATAAACAAATATAAAATATACATACATATACATAAAATAGACATATATACATACATATATACATAAATATATCATATACATCATATATATTATACTAATAATACATACAAACAATAGCTATAAATTATAGTATTAACATAATAATATACTTACTAAAAAAGTGAATAAGTGATATAAAAACTAAACCTCTAAACAGTGTAAATAAATTTAACTATAAGCAATGGACAAATAGTGTAGTTTGACAGATTTTTTAAACGTAGTGAGCGCGTAGTATTTGGAACAATAATAAACCCATTAGACCTTACATATTTTTACTAAAACCTTCTTTTATAAAAACTGCGTTCAAGTGCGTAGCTTATTACATTTCTGACAGCACAAATGGAAACGTTCCCAATTTCAAACCAGAGCAGCTTTAATTGGACGTCTGAGACGTGACTTCTGCCACCAGAACATAGAAACCGTATAATAGTCAGCTAAAGTATGGCGCAGTAAACTATGGCAGTGGCATTGCCTCTTCACTCTAGACCTAGACAGGACTTTCCGGCGAAACTTCTCTTAATAAACAAAGCCAAGTTTGGACCTATCTATGTGTATAACGGCATAATGTAATCATAGCCAAAAAATATTGATCGATCTTATATCGAAGACCAAAATAATTATTTATTTCAGTCTTCAGTAATATTATAACGTAGCTATATTATGTCTCTCCTCCACTATTATTCAATCTGTAATCAAGAAAGATTTTAGTCCATAAAAAGCTATCAATTGTTATTTTTTCATTAAAAAAGTTACTAGAATATTTAACTTAGTAAAACCAATTTCAGGAAAACGATTAAAAACAGCGAATGATACAATACAAAGCCTGCGCTCAACGATTATGTTTTTTTTAACATACAAAAATTCATCCAATAATAGGTACAATAGGTAGGTACATGATACAATTCCTTAAGCGTGTGTAATAACTGCCTCTAGATTCGTAAAGAGCGTGCCCGATCAATTTGTGCAAGCGGTCACAACGTCCATAAGTCTATCAATTCTGTTGTATCCCCTCGTGAATTACTGTCCTTTTATACGCCAATACTGTCATTAGCGGCTAAATTTACACTTAATATCCAACCGGCGTATAAACCTGCATCTCTGACGTCGCGATCCTTAAATCACTCATATTGATGACCGCGATAGCTTTAGCCACGCTTGCGTTCCCCATTTCCGTGTTGGGATGACATTGTTTATGAATAGAAGATATCAATGCCTTTATCCCGTAGATAAACTGAACTGCACCATTATCTATTGAACTGCAACTGGCACTCCAACTTGTTAGTTGGGAGTATCAACATATTTTAACTGATCATTTGATTCCATACTAACTTACAAGATCACAAAAAATTTCAATGTTCTTCAATTATCGTAAAGTAAATTGTGTATTGAGATTATTCATATAAGATCTGAAATTAGTTATGACCTTTTACTGAAAAAATTGTGTCTTAGTTTTTAATGTAACCCAAATTTGACCTCAAAGTGATAGTCTTTGCATTTAAATTAATTTGCATATATCTTATATTTTAACAAAGTCTTAGGAACATGACGTGTCCCATAAATAGTTACCTTTTACACTGAATAATCTATGCACATTACAATGACTTTTGCCTAAAAGTTTTTGGACAAATGTTTTTTGTTATTATACTAATAGAACAAAACATGGTAACGGACACTTATTTATTGATAGAGCATAGGTATCTTGGACTAGCGCACCGTAGGCAGAGATAGCCGACACGATATTCAAATTGTATGGGAACAGAGTGCCAGTTGCCACGGAGCTAGCGGAAAGTTGCGGGCGGTACAGCGCACGCACAGCAATCAATATAATGGGGGATTCTGAAGGAATAGAATGGATAGTCTACTTCAACTTATACGAAGTATAATCATTCAAATAAACCAACTGTTTGCTATAGTTGTGACACGTGAAATTATCTTTCGGCGAATCAACTAAATACTAAATGAGTCGTGTTTTCAAACGAAAAAAATATTTGAAGGAAAGTTCATTTGTATTGATAAGCACACAGTTATTCACAAGAAACAAATATGTACAGTTATAAACGCTGATGTACTATGCATTCAGTTGTCAATAAAATGCATGTCTGACACCTCCGAGTGTTTAGTATACTGTTTACACCTTAGAGGTTTAGTTATCAATAATATGTGTGACCAGCGTTGTAATGAACGTGCGTTGTACGCAAGTACTATCATGTAACACGGAACTGCATTTTCAGTCTTGTTTTTTGTTACTTAAGGTCCGAAATTGATGTGATAGCTGCGTACGAATAACTCATTCACGGGCCTTATAAGGCGTTCTGGAAAATATTGCCAGCAGAGTTAACACATCGATAAATGAGGACAAACACCGTACTTCTTGTTTGAGGATGTTGATAAAAACTGACGGTTTTATTAGAAGCCTGTGAAAATACGTGGGTTGACCAACACATCGGCTGTCCCATTTCAAAACATAGCAAGTATATTTGACCAAATTTTACAGGAGAGCAAAAAAACATGTTTTAAGGTAGCCTTTCTAAACTATACAAATATCTGTTGAGAAATTGTTGTTTAGAAGAAGAAGTAGTCCGGAACTCTTAACTTGATATATAAATTACTTGTTAAGATTTAAAGTACAAGTTTTATAAGCTAAACTTATTTTGAAAATAAATGTCTAAGAAAAACTATACCCTCAAAACAATTTCAAAACCTAGTAACATCTTTGGCACTTCATCGCTTTTGTCTTTGTGTCTGTTAATTTCTTCCTCGTAATAAGAACAATCCGCACATTTATCGGATTTTGGCATATTAAATGACATATTTAATTTTTTTATTGTTCGCCTGTAAATCTCGACACGACAACGGAAAGGATGAATCCGTTTTAGACCAGTGCCGATAATTTTTGAAACAAAAAATAATAATAGTAGGATGAAACCCATTGCAAAAGGAAGAGAATATAACAAAAATGAAAGGTAAAATAATTTACGGGCGATCTGAGGTGGGGAAGGGGGGGTTTATGGGTAAAAAACGGTTTATCTCAATTTCCAGCAAAAGTACAAATCCTATTGAAAAAAGTTAAATGTCAAAGTTGTAGGTAATAAAAAGACATAAAACTTTTGTGTAGGTATACACTTTTCTACATAAGCTCAAAATTTATGTGAAAAATTCAAATAATCTTTTTGGTTTTTTATTTTTATCGTTCACAAAAATATTTCTTTTCTCACAAAATTTGGTGAAAACTTACCTTTGTATGTCCCAAACATACTATATTTTTTTGATTTTAAATATTTATTTTTTCACCTTATTTTGACTTAATATCGAAAAAGCACCCTAATTTTCAATCGAAAATTCACCCGTCAAAATATCTGCTGTTTTAAAAAAGTCGGTGGACTTTTTATTCGTTGAAATCTCTAATTTCTGATGGTGTATAAAAAAATATATACCCCCACTTCCCGACCTCAGATCGCCCGTAAATTATTTTTCCTTTCATTTTTGTTACATTCTGTTCCTTTTGCAATGGGTTTCATCCTTCTATTATTTTTTTTCACTTTTTACCGTTTTTAAAGGTATCGGTACTGGTCTATTTAAAATCTGCTTTGTGTCATGAGCAGGAAGGGCGTGGGGGGCAACGAAACCCCAAAATGCACGTGGGGAAAAACAACGAACAAAAACTTAGTAACTCGCTATTTTAATGCCCTTACAAAAACCAAGAAATATTGTATTTATACATTTGTCCACTTCAAAACCTAGTATATATCTTTGACCATTTCAAAAATCCAGTAAGTACTTACACATACTAAAGTTTTGAAATGGTAGTGTGACTTACTAGGTTTGGAAGTGGTTCAGACTGTGCTTTTGATGCACTTACTAGGTCTAGGGTACCGCATAACTTTTGATTTAAGTGCATTTTGACGTAGGTGTTTTTTGCATAATGTAGAGACTTAGTAGAAAATATTTTTTAGCTAAAAAAACAAATTTATTGTTTTTGTTGACTTACTAGTTTTTGAAATGGGACAGCCGACATGCCATATATATCGCTTAATTATTCTAGACTAGACGGTAAATCTATCAAACATTACAGATAGATACTTCAAAGTAACGTTGATAGAAGGAGAGTTTGATACAGTAAATTCTTATTAGATCACGAACATACTCGTATTATAAAGAACGTTATGGTAACGAAACTAGACTACACCTTCACATCTTCGCCTTTTAGAACGCATTTAATATAAACAAGTAAATGACAGCAAAACGAAAATGTAACCATTAATGCGAAATAATTGGAGAAAGGGTACGTGATAATGTCCACTGCCGAACGCAAGACAGTAATGATTCTTCTGGATGATTTATCTGATTTTATCAGCTTCACCACGACAGTCACACGTCTCAACTTCACTAGAGACCTGTTGTGGCTCTGCTCTTGTTAGCCGATATAACAGCTATGAACTAGAATTGAGTGTCAATTAGATGAACAGAAATATAATTAATAATAGCGACCTCAGAACTGGCAGCTTTCTTACTCACAATCAGTATATAAACATTACTTTGTAAATAGTATACTATGTATATTTAAGAAGGAAATGCTACAACGTTTAAGGCAGGTATTGTACCTAAATACATTTCATTGAATGCATATTTAAATTTTACCTTATTTATTAAACCTTAAAGCTAAAAATATGCTTTACCAGACAAACTTTAGTCAGCAACAGGATCTAATGTTAAGGAAATTAATACAATAAAAATATTTTGCCCTTCGAAGCACAGACTAAAGAAGACTATAAGTAAGTATAGCAAATACCATGAAGTTATACATAATTATATTACAATTATTGTTGGTCATAATTAAAAGCCATTATAGCCTTCAGTTTCAGAATAATATAACCTCGATGGCTAGACTTATGAGTATTATAGAGATGTAATCAAAGGTCCTTGGGGTACTAACAAATATAATGAATGTTTCGTTAACTGTATTTTTAGCACGCATGGTAAATCCTATCGTAATTGCCTTATCGCAGTCTCTAGTTGAGTGCTGTTTGGGCTTACAATAAATCTGATTATGGTGGTAACTCTGATGGTAAAACTTGCCAGGCTCGATCCGACTCTAGGTTTAATTTCGATTCGAGCTCACATATTTATTGTGCTAATTATAATATTTATGCCAGTTATTCTTTTGTATGCCAATAGAGTGGTATTCCAGTGTATAGTGGTACTTGGAGAAAAAGCCTTGAAATAATTGTTAAAATAATATTTAAAAATGTAGTATGTTAAACATGCTCTTTATGGGCCTATGGCAATATAAAAGCAGTAATCCTATTCCTTAGCAAAATCACAAGTGAAGCAGAATAATTGGCTAAATAAAAAGACCTGAGAAATGATCACCACAACTCATCATCATCACAAACGTGTTTGGTGGTCATTAACTTAACCGAAGCAAGTACAAGTAACATTAGGAGGTGAAGCAATTGTTTTGACATTTCACCGGTGCCTAGTCGCTAAACTCGTTTCCGCTGGTACCTATCACTTAAACTCGTTATGAATACGATTTACTTTGTAATTAAACGATACAAATGTTATTTTTTTTATGGAAATAGCCGGCAAACGAGCTGACGATCCACCTTATGGTAAGTGGCTATCGCCGCCCATGAACATCAGCAACATCAAAGACATCACTGATGCTTGCCGGCCAAGAAAGAAAGAAGAAAAAGAAAGAAAGAACTGGCTCTCAAGCCCCCAGCCGGAACACGACGAGTCGTTTGGCGGCTGACTCATGCTCGAGGGTGGTAGCTATCCAGGCGAACCCCTAGAGGAATAATAATAGTAGTAATGGTATTAATTAACAATTAAAATCAATACTACTAATATAATCCCTCCAAGGGTCCTACCACCAGCGGGCCGGATTTAGTCGCCTTTTACGACACCCTTTCGGCGTGGGATTGGGGTTAGTATTCTAAGCCGCCCCAATACGGCTATAGCCGTAGCCAAGAGGGGCATCGCCATGAGAAAACTACTGAACTCGAATTTAATCGGATATGTTAGGTTAGGTTGGATGATTTTGGTTTAAACGAAAAATAGGGACCCCGCGAAGGGGTTGTTGTGTGAAACCTAGGAATTTTACACACTGATTGATTTTTTTATACGTGTTACAGGAAATGTGACCAATAACTGGTATTGTTACATGTTTGCCACAATCGTTTGAGTGTCAGAGAAAATCAATGGGCACTAAGCGTATTATTGTAATCCCTTATCGTAGGTTTTCTAATACAAGGTAAATAAAAAAAATATATCCAAGAGATTACATAAATCAAATAGTGAAATCAAGAAAGAACATAAAGTGATAAATAGTTCAAGGTATTAATTACAATTATCATTTAGCTTGTTAAGTGAAATAAAAAAAAACATAAGACAATAAGTTCTCAATTGAATAAGGTATTATAAATGATTTTAACAAAAAAGGTTTCACTTAATAAGTAATAGCTTATTGAGTAACAGAAACAGTTACACTTTATAAATGAAATCATTGCATTATGACCAACTGAACCAGAAACATTTTTTTATTTTTATTTTACACTACAATATCTTCAAACTGGTTTGTTCTATGTACCTAGAGGTGTAATAGTTAAAGAAGTTGTTTTATCAAGAGCGATCAACGAGAAGTTAATTTATTTATGTAACAAACCAAACGTAATTCAGTGATAGAAAGTGGTTTCGTTTCTTTACGTATACCTATTATTATTTAGCAAAAATGGGCATGATAGGCAAGAATAAACCTTGAAATAATTGTTAGAACCAGAAAACGTGTCACTAAATAGTGGAATAAGCAGAGTAACTTAATCCATCATACTAATTCATACTATGAATATGGGAATAGATATTGTCCTCAAGTTTTATGTAAAGGATTCGAGGTGTGATACGTTCAAAACGACACGTAATGTAAAATGTACAGTTTATAGCTCATGAATTCCACAACCAATACCCACTGTATGTAAAAAAGAAAACTTACAAAATAAATTAAACGGTAGAAACAGATAGTGACATACGAGTACATGATACCTCCTTTCTCTTTTACTTAAAAAAAGACTACCACGTAGGCAGTAGCATACCTAGGCCATCAGAATAAGATAAGCCGAGTAATGTCGCACAACCCAGAATCTCGGGATCTTTGGCCCCAACAGAACACTCCATTTCATACGTATAATAATATTTACCAACAAATAATATGAGTGTTAACAGCTGCAGAGTGATACCAGCAAAGCAATCATAGTAAGCTGGGTTTTTCGGATTGTATGGCTGTACCGCTGTACTGTACGTAGGGCGGTTATTAACAAATGCACTGCTCGTTTGTCATCCATCCAACGACTGTGAAACAAGCGCCTTATCTAGAGAGCGAATACTTGCTCTGTGAACATTTACCGTTAGTATCGGGCGCAAGTAACGTGCGATATGTCCAGAAAGCGGCTGCAATCTACTATCCTGGTGCTATCGATGCAAATGTATTATAATTTCTTATCTTTTGCAATACCTTCAAGAAATTTTGTATTTGGAATGATAATGCTCACACAATCGAACCCTAGTACTAAACTTTATTGCGGATGTCATAGAACATCACTCTAAAATCATAAGTGATCATGATTGATTGACTGCTAAATAATATTTATTATGAAGTTATGTTCATGCATGACACAATATTATCCTTCCTTTTATTATACACAAGAGATAAACTATACAAGACTGGTTAATTTTAAATGTATATGTACAATGTTTAGCATTCAGATCATCCAGGTTTATTTATTTAACTACAGGAAAGAAAACTTTAGATAAAAGTGAACCTTTGATATTAAATTTTAATTCTTTAGCAGTTTGGACTGTTTACCTGAAACCGACAGGTTATATGCGGTGTTCAATTTCCACATAAACGTAATTTCGCCTAACGACGCACCACTTATACGATACGCCCGCCCTAGTTCCGGCCCTTCGGAAATTTAAATTTAAAATGTAGGACCCAGCCACCGATTCGGATCGATACGACAGTGTGAATAAAACAATAGTTGTAATATACATTTCGTATAAATTTTAATGCGGATCGTTTGTATTAACCTAACACTGTAAAAGACTTAGTTTATAATAATAGAGCTTTAGTTTCAGACGTGTTAAAGGTTAGAATGTCGTATCAGATGGAAGAAAGGAATGGTTTAGGTAATACTGGGGTTTGGATATAAAAAAACCTTTTGGTACCCACATTTATTACGTTAATTTGAACATTAGGATAAAATACACATTACCGCAAACCCAACCAGAGAGATTCCAAAAAACATTTCACCTAACGTCATAGGGCTTACGCGCATAGACGGCGATAATTTACTTATTTATTCATTACACTTAATTGCACACCTTTACAAAGTTAGAAAAGCTTTACAATGTTAATATGATTTGTGAACAAAAGGCGATCTTATCGATAAATAGCAATTTCTTCCACCATAACACTACGGACTCATACACACTACAACTTCTTTCTTTATTTCTACCTCGGTGATGTCTTTGGTGTTGCTGATGTCCATGGGCGTTTACCAGCTACATACCAGCTCGATTCTTAGCTGTTTCCATAAAAACACACTCTTTTCTCTCTCCTCTATACATGAAAACGCACGCACACACATACGTACTAGGTATGTACGTATACAGACACTAACGCAGCCGATATAAATTCCAAGCAACTGGCTTATCATTTCTATATCATTCACACTTCATGTTTTTATATCTATGCCGTCGGATACCATAAATGACAAGACTACCAGTGTAATTAAATATCAAACAAATATACAAAAACGTGTAGAATGCGTTAAATAACTTGCAACTTGTATTCATCAAATCGTTTGCGTAGGCGATACGAACATTAATCTAATGAATATGGTGACTCTTCACGATAGCTTTTACATAGGTGGCATTCGGAGAATTTGATTTTCGTTTTGATGAATCAATTTATTCACGCTCTCTTTTTGATTTTCCGAATCGTATCTGAATCCCGAATTTTATCAAATTAATTAAACTAAAAACCTATTACCTAATTACACAATGATTGCCTATGTATCTAATATAAGTTATATATTTAAAATAAGTTAAATTGTAAAGTAAAATGGTACATTGTATTTGAACGACTCGTCGGGCATACATAAACCCTGTGAGGTTTGCAAGGTCCGACTCTTGCAGGAATAAAAATTTGTTAATGTGTGTAAAATAAATAAAAAAAAAAAATAAAAAAATAAAAAAACTTATGAATTCATGGTCATAAAACAATTTATAACAACTCTTCATCCTGGTTGTTGGATTTTATTGTATACCTAGTCACTTGAATTCACTATGTATGAACTGAGGTAGCGAGGTGTTTATTCTCACTGGTGCTATTCAAATAATTATAAGTAATATTATAAAATTTATAATACATAAAATGTCATTAAACTTTAAACTTCACTGTGCAAGAGTTATATTTTATGTTTTCAATCAAAACTCTTTAGAACATCAGAGGTGTCAATGCCTCTCCAGTACTAAGGAAGATAATATTAATGCTTTTCCTGAATTACATTTACTTCGTAGAAAACAATAAAGACGTAACATACCCTAGTTTGTCACTTATCAACGTTCGTGATTCGAAAGCTGTCGAAATAAAGTGTATGTAATTGAATATATTCGAAACAATATCTCAGCGAAGTACAAGATCAGATAATCAATACGGCGAGAAGCGATCCATCAATTCGACGACTTCACTCGTATGCATTTACTTTTTGATTACGTAACTTTATCACATTACAAGTTCCCGTGTTGTATAAATTACTAACTTTATGAATCCCGTTAATAATAACTATTAAGAAGCTAGTGAAGCACTACTGCTTCAATTATTAAATTAGGTTTTTTGGTAAATTTTAATGGCAAGAAAACAGCATACTACATCTGGTTCGCTCATTAAAGTGCTACCTTACGCATACAATATCATTATAATGTATGCCTAACACCGCCAGATAGTGTTAAGCTATACAATATTAATTTATGGTGTTAAGAGTCCTAATTTCGTCAATAAGCAATAATTGCTCCCTTATAGCCGCGTACGGCGCTACGATCGCTTCGAGTGATAACAGAGATAAATCTGTGATGTCGTCCGCCATAACATTGCTTCATCGAGTACGGCGCTGCTAAAATATATTCATGTTTTGGTGATTAAATAAGTTTTTCCGAGAAATACTCAAGTTTCTCAACTATAGGATGCACCCGTCAATTGACCCGTTAACTAATTACAGTGAAGTGCGTGATCGTTGTGAACTACTCGTACATAAATTACGATGGATTTGACCTTGACCATGACCTTCACCACGCAGACCAGCTCCAGATCATCATCTAGCACCTGCTACCTTTGGACTGCTTAGGACTCTTATCAACCAGAGCAAGGTGAATGAACTCTTTAGATAAATACAACCAGGTGGTCAGCCATTATTCACAGGTCTGGCGAAATAATTTTAACTGCACACGCTACACGCCACAGCAGAGGTAATTACTAGTATACGTAACAACCCTAAGGCATCTTATGATTTAATTCTTTTAGAACCAATCCAAACATAAATGAAAAAAATGGGCAGGTCGATCCAACTTTAAGGTGATGTAAAAAGTAGATATGATTTAAAAACTACTTCTACATCGAAACTAATTTTAAACAACCTGTATAGGTACGGTACGTAATAATAATATGTCATAGGAGTACGGGATCCTAAGGACATGTCGGAGCTGTAACGGTCGCAGTCGACAATCGATTTATCGTAGACCAAGCGCTGATAATAATTGTTCCCTCGATATCGTCCGAAGGGAATCGTGGGCGCAGTGACCGAAGCTCTTACCACGCTGTCATACTTTCTTACTGAGACAAAGACGATTAACTATTCTAACTACAAACTGACAATATATTTTAATTTTCTGTTGTCGATATCATTACTCACACACCCACAAAGAATCGTGTGAACGTTTGATTTAATTTTCTTTTTCAGTTTTATCTTTTTACGTAGATTAACTTTAAAATTCTTTGTAAGTAAATCACAAAAATAAAATATCACTTTCAGATTGAATTTTAGATTTCAACGTAGAATTTTACTTTGAATATCGGTAAAAATGATCTCCAAAGCAACAAAGAAACATTTATTTAACAAACGAAGTCGAAGTTCTAACGCAGCATTATCTAGAACTACATCCGGTTGAGCACACCCAGCCAATATTAAGCATGGAGCCTTTCTAACAATGACGATGTTGAAACAATATGATTTTATACTTGATAGACGTCAGTTACAAAGTAATCCAGAGAAACCTGGGGACCTTTATGCTAATTCTAAACAATATCGCCAGTTTGGCTATGGGTAGATTATATAGGGATGGGTTATGCCTACAAGGCTAATCGCTTTGTTATTATTTTTGTTAACTACAATATTTGTAGGTGGTTCATTAGATTCCGCTTTCCATGCATAAAAAAGCTATTTTTATTCGAAAACTGCCACATGCAATCTTCAATATTCAGTGTTCAGATATAATCAAAGTAGCTTGCAAGCACGTTTCTCAATCTTAGGCAATATTCAATATTCATGTCAACTTTAACGGTCGTGATAACTAATTTAAGGTCAATATTTATTATTATAAAATAATATTGGGCGTACGTGTGGACGTAACATCATGAATAAAATGCTAGCACTTCGCAGAGATAAAAGAATTTGCCCCATGGCTAAAGGGGCTAGTCTCTTGCAACATACGACGGTCCAACTTGTCTGATGTTGTGAATGTCAAAGGCGATATACACTTCACGTTCCGTTAGGCGATCTATCTCGAGATACACTGAAAAACCTACATTGTATTACGTGCAGATCGTATCGCGTCGTGGTGTTTCGTGAATGTAGATTTATCCAAGTTTTTGTTTGCAAATTTGATACACCAGAGTTATAGAAATAAAAATATTTCTTTATTGTATTTTAATGTGTAGGTAAGAAGATATTGAGCTGTGTTACATAAGTGTTTCTGGTGGTGAAAGTATTGGCTGAAAGGAAATAAATATTTATCAAACTTTTAGAGCAGATGCAATGAGACACAAGCCTAAACGAATATTGACTTTCGGTGAATAGCTAAGATAGAATAAGAATGTAGTTATGAAACAGCTCTTCAAAAAAAACCAATTTGTGGTAAAGCACATAAAAATTAATGAAAAAATAATCAAATTTATTCCGAAATTTTGACGTGTATCCCATTCACAGGAGTAAAAGGGTCATCAATTTTTTTTTTTATGTAATAAGCAGGCAGACGAGCAGACGGGCCACCTGATGGTAAGTAATTCTGAAGATGCTATTAAATATTAGAACTAACGTCGTCTGTTGACTAGCTAGACTAGCGATCTGAAATGGCAGAGGTTCGCAGGTTCTAAAAAAGGAGAAGTCTCAGAAACGGTCAGAGCGGCGCAAGTAAGGGAAACAAAGTTAAGGCTGATTGATGAATTAATGGATTGAACAACTAATAAAACCAATCACTGCCTAGTCGTAGTAGTTATTAATATTGCACCCCATGATGCTATTGACCTTTAACCATGTAATAAAATGTTTCCGGATAACGCAGACCTCAAGTATCGTACAAAGTCCAGCTATCATCTTTATGCAAATGTGTACAACGGTACTATCAATGTCAAGTTATTTTATAACTATATTTACGTAGTTAAAATGCATAGAAAATGTCATCTATTTACTGCTTTGCTTACCTTACCTGTTTCCTTAATAAAATACGACAAACATTCTGGCTGTAAAGAAAATCTTAGCGTAGATTATTATTTTTATCAATCGGAAATAAATGTGGTAATTAATGAAACGAGTGGCCGCGCATCATATCTTTTTTTGGTATTTATTTCCAGTATTTGTGGCTATTTGACCCCAAACTATTATGTGTTTGACTTTGACGATATTCACTTAAGCAATAAAGGTTTTATTTTACTAAATCTATTTATAGTCCATACTTCCCATATTAAGTTTAACAAAAGCACTACATGCCGAACATACGACTCATATTATTATGCTTAAAACGTTCTTCAAAAATCTTCTCCAATTATATTGATCTCGTATTCATGGTACCTATTATAAAATAGCATACCCAGGATTACTAGTGTTGTGATCTTAATTGATTACACGATCTGAGCTTACATTCCAAACTGAAACGTAGCTGCATTATTGATTCCACTCGCGACTCAGTTTCTTGAAAATAAAACTATGATATATCTATAAACCCGAAGGATTTCATTAGCATATTCTCGGTATGAGAGGTTCGTGTGTGGTCCCGGTTTCCATGACAACGGAGCTATCGTAGCGTGGACGGATCGGCTTAACTGATGACGCGGCTAATTGTTGTGCGAAAGAGCAAAACGTGGGTAAATGTCACTGATTAACGTTAGCTAAATTAGATTGATTGGGTCGTGAGGTTGTCTCTTCATTTATATTTGATTTTATGTTATTTCAGTTACTGAATGTTAACTATCATAACGTAATCCGTCCTTTCTTAACTTCAACAAACAATATTGCAGAGTTAGCAAATTATTCTCGCATTTATAGAATTACATTTTTATTGTCTAAGGCACCTCATTTCTACCCCATCATAATATGTATATGTCGGTATTAAGAGTTTTTTTTATTTAAAAGAAACACATATTTATAATGTAGTATGTTTTCTTTACTGTACCTATGTTTACCAATCTCCTTACAGAAGTTGCTCTGACTTAGGTACATACCTATCTCTGCAGTAAAAGTAGTGACGAATTTTAATTAAATCTGTTCAGCAATACAATCATTCATTCTTCATCTGCACTGGAGTGGCGTGGTGGAATATCCTCTATGCCTCCTCAGTAATGAGGAGAGACTCGTGCCCTGTAATAAGCCATTAACGGTTTGAAGCCATTCTAAAGCCTTGTGCAATTTATTATTTTACAAAATTTTCTAGGCAAGAGTTTGACCATTATTTATTAATGGAGCTAAGCTCGGGCCCAGCTGCATGGAAACATTAGGGTTTAGTTAAAATAACTCCAGTAGCAATTACACAAATCTCTAAGCATTATGACTTAGTGAAAAACATATTTCTCTGTTTAGTATTACAGTATCTTAGGCCTTAGCTCATAAACTACTAAGTTATATGAAATGGGTAGAGGCATACTTATAATGAATTATCTACTGCCTCACTAACGCCCCAACTCAGAGTCACTAACGGTTACTTAAATCGCTCTTTAGTAGAGAAGCGGTTAGTGACTCTGAATTGGGTTGGGGCGTAAGAAAATTAAGTAGTGTTAATTCTACATACTACGTGTATAATAATTGCTATAACATAGCTGCAATAATTAAGAATAGCCCAGTAAATTATAATTATTTATTTGCACTCATTATAACCTGAAATAGTATGTACTTTACGTATTTTTTATAGACGTCTACTTTCAATCCTAACACTATAACTGTGCAAAAACCCCGAGTTTAGTAACTCTTACTCAACATTGTAACTCTCTGTTAAGTGGTTGTAAATTTACACTTTTACTTAACCCATTTTTGTTTTATGTAAAGTCAAATTAGACCGAGAGTTGATTTACGTGTCGTTTAATTTACTCTTGTTTACAGCCGACCCCAATAACGGACACGCGAACACGTTACGTAGGGCGAGTGAAAATTCACGTGGATTTAGTTATAACGTATTTAGGTCAGTATGACTAATTAGTACAGTGGCACTCAACCTTCAGCTAGAACAATCAATGAGGCAAGAATAATTTAATTATGATACGCTAACGATAACACAACGCACAGCCCAGCTTAGTGGGTATCCATTTTGTACCTAACATGGTCTTACAGGGTGTATAAGTTTATATTGTGACTATAAAAATAAATCTCTTCGGATTTACTTGAACCTAAGAATTTAGAAGGGAGGATTTTATGAGTATTAAAATCACATTTCCGCACGCAAAGTCACGGGACCGTAAGTAATATGTTTATTTCTTACCCAATGATGTAATAATCTCAAAAACTAAAACAGGCATTTTTATACCAGTTTTTAATTTGAAAATGATAGATTCTAAATCATTTCAATATATTAACGTATAGAGCTAGGAAAAAAGTTGAGGTCTATTGAATTCAAAGGGCCTTAGATGTAGAAGAAAACTTCAAGTTGAGGACCACTGAATAGCAACTATTAGCTACAACGTAGTTTATTCACGCAAAATACGAGTAGCGTGTGTGAAATATCGGTCGGGTCTGAAACAGATTCGTGCTTTAAAAAATAAACTTTATAAAATCGTGTTACGTTCATTATAACTAGAGCAAAACGATTGCGCCGTTAATGTGTAATAAAGCCCATGGACGGAACGTTAATAAGGAACATGGCCATATATGGAATGGTTAGATATGTTTTTGTAGATAAAACGAAAAATAATATTTATGTATTTTTCATCAGTCCGTAGTATGTACCCACAGACATGTATTTACTATCTATGTCTGTGTATGTACCTGTATTTTTAATGACAATAGGGAAAAATTATGACGGGTGTCAACAATATAAATGGTTTTCAAAATTATTAAAGACTCATAACATAGAGTAATAACTCTAATTTGACTAACTTTATGCATTGCGATTTTACTTTTGGTGTTATCTATCTTAAAAAACAACAAATGTAGCAACACTTTCTAATGAATTAACTGCTATGGTAAAAGTACATTAATTCTTTTCTACAAGCAATCTAAGCGCATAAATTTTATAAAGTTCATTCGTCGTGATATAAGGGAAAATATGAATGAATATTATTATGTAGTTACTAAGATTAATGTTACGTTTCAATATTGGTCACTAGCGATTAACTAGCGGACTGGTTTTAATTTAATGCCATTAAGTCACCTTGACCGCTCAAGGCCGATTATTTGATTACGGTGAGATTGGTGATTTAACAAAAAATAATTGATCAATCAATCGAAGATAAATTTAAATCTTAACAATTTATAATAGATAATTTGACTACTTGCGAATCACGTGTAAGTTTCTTAGATATAAAAAAGTTTCCTAAGAATTAGTAAAAAAACTGTTGGTCATGATTTTGTATAATGTATTAGAGAAAAAATAATTGATAATTCGAATTATTATTCGAATACAAGTAGAGAAAAATTTTAAATTTTAGTTTAACTGTTTGAAATCCAACATTTATTGGATTGGCCTATAAATTTTAAATTTTCCTAATGAACCCATAAATTCCTCGGACGTGCAACATAAAGGATTTGGGTTATAAATGATTACCGAGAATCCGCCCCAATACCATATCGGGATATTAGAATATTTTATCCATTTCTCAGGATACTGGCACCTACCTGCCGGCCTCGTTGTCAGTCATGCTTTTTTTATTTCGGATGATTTTATAGGTCACCTTAACTGTCTACGTATAAGGTCGAAGACCAGGTACCTAATGTTCCAAGAATTTTAGACCATGTACCTATCCCTTAGTTAGAAGAACGTCAGAAATAGCTCTTTTGTAATCGAATCTATTCTTACAAGCATGACCAATAAAATACGATTAAGAAAAAGTATAATGGATGGAGTTATTCTATGACGTATGTTGCTATTTATTCTTTGGACGAGTCTATTATTTCATCAAATAAAACGAATATTCCAGTATTGACACTGAAATTGAAACGTTGACATTACTTTGTATCTTTAATGTTACATAATTTCTTGCCAATAAAATAGATACAACTGCATAATGGTACCTAATTTACTGATTAATTCAGTAAACTATATTATGTATACTAGGCTTTCCCTTATATCAGATTAGTATTAGCAATAGTTAAGCTATTTATTTTGTGCAAATTAAATGAATCAGTAGTGGTTTAATTAACATGGCGTGTTATCAGTTGGGCGTACGAGAGACTTTTAATCAGCAAAGTAAGGGTTTGTTGCAACTAATTTGCATACTTTAACAATTACTTGCAACATTCTTTCTAGGGTCGTCGGTCATCGCGATCTCTGGACTGGCTGCAAATGTCTTGTGTTCGAAGATAAATAATGCGTTGGGAATAAAGGAAGTGGTTGTTAAAAGGAAATTCACAATATTTTTCAACATAGTACCTACTCGAATAGAATAACTGGAAAATAAATGTTCATTATACACCAATGTTTATTTTATATTTTTTATCGTTTAATAAAATTTTATGGTGATGTAATAGACTAGTCGTAATTAAGCACTTTAATACTCCTGTTAGGTATATATTATACTCCTTTAATTATTGCGATGATAAACTTTTACTTACATAGCGTTCTGTAGTCATGTAATCAACTGATCATATTATATTATGGAGTCATATTAGTGATCCGGAGTAAATATTGTCATGGAACGATGGTTTCTATAATCTTAAATTTTAACAAAAAAAGAACCGACTTCAAATGAAGTACATCCTTTCCAATAAAAAAGAATCATCGAAATCGGATGGCGTGATATTGAGTTATTCGTTCATTTGTCGCGCACTGCTAGATCTTGCTCTTTAAGTGGGACCACATGACAAGCACCAGCTTTCGATTAAAAAATAATCATCAAAATCGTTTCACCCAGTCGAAATTCTGAGGTAACAAACATAAAAAATAGCCGATTTGAGAACCTCCTCCTTTTTTTGAAGCCGGTTAAAAAAAACATAATAATAATATTAGCTCATCTCGATAGTGATGTTCTATCCGTTTTAAATTTCACAGAACGTAGCTCTAAAATATTATACAGTATTTTTTATTATTGTTATTTGTGTGGTAGGAAGGGCGACCATCAAAATGTGGAAATGATCGTAAAGTTAGGATCGTCTCAGCCGGCGGGCTGCGTGTCACACGTTTTTACGACGACAATACGTGCAGTCGCGGTCGGATGTTTAGAGAAGGGTTATTTGTTGGGAGATTTTGATTATGATCAAAACGGTAACTGTGATCGACTTTGTTCTTTTGTTCCTGATGTCAAAAATTGTATCACGCGTCACTACATTTATAAGATCCATTTAAAATGTTAAAATAAACGTATTGGATAATTGGCAATTAGTAAGAAAAAATATATGCGTTTTTTGAACGGCTTCGAGAGAGATCGAATTGTTACAAATCCCACGGGAACCCTGAATTTTTCCGGGATAAAAAGTAGCCTATGTGTTAATCCAGGGTGTAGGTAGTTGTGGCGTGATTGAGTAACAAACATCCAAACATCTTCACAACCCTTCACATTTTTAATATAAATAGATAGGATTATAATTTTTCTGTATCTTCAATTCATAACTTTATAATCTTGATAAATATAGGCTATACCAATGATATTATATACAAGATATGCCAACACGGCGCTGGAAGTACGTCAGTCGAATGTACATAAGTGTAGCGATTTCAATTCATTCATACAGTTGATAGCTGCCGTGAGTGAGGCCGTCTATAGTTGTCACCAAAATGCCGAGTTGTTTTGAGATTTCGAAAAAATCATATCTCCAAATTGAATAAAAACGATGGATTACATACCATAGGTAAGTACATAAAACGTTATGTTAAATATTGGTACTAATATCGAATATTTCTTTTAACTTTTACTGACTGTTCCGTACTGAATTTGTTAGTGTGCCAAGTGTGCAAATGTGTGCCATTTGGTCACAGATCTCGTGACGCGCTGTGACGCGAGCGACCTCGAGCGACAAACACTAGCTGTCTTTTTCACTATTAATATGATTTTAGTAGTGCCATCCCTTTTACATAATTTATCAATGTGTGATCGGTTTAATGAAACAAAAGATAAACGTGTGTGTGTTGTAGCTCGATCGGAACAGATTTTTTGGTTGATTTGTAAGGGCATAACGTATCTTTAGTTTAAAGTCATTGGGCTATACCTATCATGTTAGAAATAGGAAACAAGGTTGTTTATTACTGATTCTTAAGTATAAGCTATAACCGTTAAATAAAAAACAACAACAAATAAAACAAAATGTGTAATGTAATATTATCGTAAAAATTTTACAACATGGTATTTTTATATCTCTTTAATTTTCGATTTGTTGTAGCATTGCTTTTGATAAACGTAAGTGAATTATCTTAATACATCAACTTAATTAACTGATAAAATATAAATAAAAAGATACACTTTAGCAGTTGTATGCAATAGATTAGAGGAAAAATAAATAAATGTGTTAGTTTTGAGATATCTATTATTTAAAAGCTTGCTTACTTCGTCGTTTGCGATTTCAAAAAGTCGTCTTAAAAAGACTAGTATTGTTTGTAAATGCGCATTGTCCTTGAGAGCTTTAATTAAAACCATGTTACTTATAGGTTTATCTGTTACAACCAACTCTTAAACAGAACTACAATTCACCTTACATTGCTGTACTACATTGATCATGTATTATACTTTATTCCTGAAGTGGAAAGTATTTCCTTAAAAAAATCTGATGGTACCAAAAGCATTTTAACGCAGACTTATTATGTCATTATTTCCTGGTTTTACGATGACCGAAATAAACTAGCTCCACAGCGCTGCAGCTTCTACACCATACCGTAAATCTGAATCGAATTTGAATGGTAATAATTGACCGCGACTGTACCTAATGGAACGATACGAAGTTACGGACGTTAAAGTTTTTTCCACTAAGCGTCGCCAATGCCTGGCATTATTTATCGGTTCAAATATTACGTTCGCTCGACTGGACGAACAGGTTTCGCGTGCTTTTTCTTTATCAATTATTCCATTCATAATGCTTGAGATCGGAATTCCCCAACGCGTTCGCACTGACTCAACTGTCAACCTTTAACTGTAGTTCAATTACTGTTATTTTCAAGGATTCTTAATATGACTTCAAAAGTTCAAAAACCAATAAACAATCCAAACTATACGAAATTCTGTTTTCCACTTAGCACTAAATGAGCAGCTTGTTTGTTAGCTATTTAAAGATATGTACATTGTTAATATTCCATAAGCATATAAGCTTAATAATAACAAGAACAAAAAATTATTCCGTCATAAATAATTGCTTAGAGCTTACTCGATAAGTAGTATATATTAAATAAGTCGCATATTAATAGCTGCTATGGCTAATTCCTACAAAAACTAACACTCTAAATAATCCACTCAATCAACAATAACTTCAAAAATCTGCACGTTAAAAGCTTAGGAACTAGTAATACAAGTAGCAAAAAAACTAATTTTAATATCTCCAACCTCGCCAAATCTCATACTTCGCCAAAGTATCAATTTTTTATGTGAAAATACTAAAATTTCTGTGATTACTTACCTCTGTAATAGTTTACGCACGAACTACTCACCGAGTTGTAGGTTTTAACAATATACTGCAAACAATTTAAGCCGTATCGAATTTTAATACGCGTGAAGCAACGTTCTCGTAGCGAATGGTGGAATCGCTTCATTGTAATACCGATAGATAATTTTCGTTTCTTTCAGCGTTTCGTCAATAAATTTAATTTAAGACACTCAGACCTTGAGCTAAGTTCACCGTGAAGAATATTATATTATCCACAAATGCAAAATCCATTCCTTCATTACAACTCCGTTTCTTAAATCGAAAAGGTTGTGTAAGCTACGTATTACTTACATTAATGCGTGGGAGGTCGATGTGTTGTACAACAAAGCGGCAATCTAATGTAAAGCTAGATTTATTTCGTTCTTGGGTTATAACTCAGGCCAATACGTGACCGATGCTCACGCCTACATTCACAACGATACTAGGAAATTATACATGACCAAAATTTTATCATAGAGAAATGGAAGCGATTTTCACGTATCTCCTAGGGTCATATCCGAGCTATATCGGTCAAAGGTCGTCTGGAAAGGTTGTTTCCTGTCGTTCGGCTTTCTACTACTCTGATTACGAAGTAGTGCAGCCGGCGGACATTAGAAAGGTCAAGTTGCGAAAAACCACTTAACTGCTCCATTGCCATCCTTGCGTGAAAGCGCTAGGAGCTATTCTAAGCTTAACTTTCATCCCATACAATGCTTCATTTAGTATTCATTTTGCACAACAGAAATCACCACACCCATGATCAAAATCTAATAAATTAGTGCCCCAAGGTATCGTAATTCAAGTGTAATTAAAACGGTAATAATTTACAGTTGAGATTGCATTGCCGATGTTGTGCGTTACTTGAGGGAGCCGGGGAAATTAATTGTACCTACTCGTACGTAGTAGAATTCTGTTATTCGTCGTACGTAGTTGGGAACCCGGAAAGATCTTGTGAAGACGTGAAGAAAAATTCAATTGCAAGACGGCTGGGAACGATTGGATCGCGATTTAGTGGCGTCCACGTCCTCAGCTGATTGTCTATGAGAAAAATTGAAGTTCTGCTCTCACACATTTCATAAGACGTTAAAGGAGTGCGCTCTACGATGACCGGTATTGCGCGATCACCTTAAAAGGCATACTTTTTTACCGTGCAACGAAATTCATATGAGATCACTTTCTTACATCACAGATATTATAGCTTTGATTATTGATTTTTTGTTTAACATCGCAACCCGGAACTGTCCTAATCGAAGACACAAGATTTCCAGTTTTATCGCACCAGTTAAGTCAGACTTTTATTCGACCCTAAATAATTACTGACAAATTACCAGAAATAAGTTTCCCATTGATGTTTTAGTTTAAAGTAAAATTAATAAGTAATTTTTAATACTGAAATAATAATAAAATTGGAACAGTGAGAGGCGTTTTTCTCGACGAACGTCTAGGTGATCATTGCTATATATTTTTGTAACTATCATAACTTGCTTTTTATTTAAGTAGTTTCATAATAGAACCTTTGTAACAGTTGGCCCAGGGCAAGACTATAACAAAATTTACCACACCTTTTAATTAAACCGTGAAATAGTCGCTCGAACCTTGTTTCGGTTGGAAGGGTGTCGGGGTAAGTGACATTTACAAACGTGGCGTTTCATTTGAGTATTTAGAGAAACAAGAATACGTTGAAATTGATCACAACTTCAAATGAGATAGATGTATTAATGTTGCAGTATTTGAGTTTTATTGTTATTTATTTATTATTTATTTATTTATTTATGTACACACAATGGAATATAAAATTAGGACACAACATACAGGTAATTATGTACAAAGGTACTGCTTATTTCTTAAGAAATTTCTTCCAGCAGACCTATGACTGGAGAAATAATGTCGAGAGGTAGGTTCAGCGTGCACACAAATATATATAAAAAGCAGAATACAATATATTATAATATGTAATAAATTAGATAAAATTGATACAAATATCGATATAATACTACTAAATACATATAATTTATATATACACATATAATACAAAATATAAATATATACCTACATATATAATATGTAATATTTACATTGTCAAGGATAAATAATATTCTCTGACTCTTTTCTTGAAAGTCGAAACTCTCGAATTGTTCATTAATATCACTGCTTACATAGTATCATAAGATACATATAAGTATATTCGATAAAAATCGTACGTAGCGTATGGTTAATGCACGCAACTAATGGAGAATTTTATTAGCGCCTATAATTGAAGTAACACTTTATCTGTATTTTATATTGTTGTTTATATCCTTGTATGTATTAGTGCGTACTTTTTTGGTGCAATAAATAAATAAATTCAAATAAATAGTACAAGGTAAAAAAATTCTTATTATATGTGTGAGAAGGAAAGTTAATTTATAATTTAATTTTTAAATTTGTCTCTCCTGGTTAACATGCCTCAACTTTTTAAATTGGAAATTAAGGCCCGACCATAATGCACATAAATTATAGGCAAGCATTGCGAACTGGTTACCGTATTTAACACCTTAAAGCAAGTGAATAAGGTTTATTTAAATTATATTTTAACGAGCAAAGGAAGTATTCACAAGGATACAAAAACTTAAGAATAATGAATAAGCTTGTTAAACCAATTAACTTAAATATGCCATTACTTGGCGACAGAATTTATCATAAAGTTCCATATAACAGTGGTATTGTGTATTACATTTTTTTTAGAATACTAAGAAAACATAACAATATTCAATTGCTTTTAATTAATAATTATTAGTTTCCTAGAAAATATAAAAAAACAAACATGGACAGATAATTTTATTCATTATTTTGTTATTCATTTGCTTGAACCATAATTAAAAAATAAATCAGAATTCAATATCTTTTAATCATTTTAGTATCAGTATTCTTTAATTTTTTTATATTATACATCCCTGCTGCATAGGTCATAGATATTTATACATTACATTTATAACTCTGAGAAAACAAATCATTTTTAAAAAATTTCAATAGCATCTCACAATCTAGTAAACCCTATTTTACCTTTTTGTTTTTCAATAACCGCCAGCTTAAATCATAACGCTTGCACGGGCATGAAAATGATTCCCAAACGCAATCAGATGGGAATTGAATCATCAACGCATTCACACTGCACGCAATTCACACTCTTATTTACAATGAAAACGGTTGGTAATCGTTGGCTTAGCTTAGGGTTAACTTCTTACGTCTCCAGCTATGTACGTGCATACAAAGAAAACCCATTGCAATTATGTTATTACGCGACTGCAATGAAAATGAGTATTTGTATCGAGTACGTAAGCTAGTTGGAAGTGCAGGAAATTAGTTAAATGAAGATGCAAGTAAAAGTGGCTTGCAATGCATTCCAGATTTTTTTTTTGTATTATATTGAAAGGAAGAATATATAACTTCGTGAGTTAGAATAGGTATCTGTTTGTCAGTACGTGATATTCTTCTAAACTACTGTACAAGTTTCGTGTGCACGTATTTATCAAAAGACAAAGCAATTTACGAGGAAATAAGCAGCTGAAGCATTAAGTTACTTCATTTAATTCGATTTGATTGGTTGCGGTCAGAAATAGTCAGGATAAATAACTGCTGGTCGAATTTCAACGCTTCTTTAGCTTCCCTTCGATAATAAATTAGTTAGGGATCAGTTGTTATGTTTTTATTAAAATAGTTGAAAGTAGATTTAAAATGTTTTATTCTTTACTGCATACTTACTACACTTAACAAAGAAAATCCACAATATTTTCTATAGAGTTTGCCAATAAAGAACAGCCCTGATAAATTTACTATCGTATGGTAAATAGTGATCTTTGACTATTCGAAGACGTTCATGACTTAGGTAAGGAAAAAAGTTAAAGAAAGTTCGAAAATGTAAATAAAGATAATCAGATGGGTGGTGCAAATCCCATCAACTTTGACAAAAGGAACTTGTTGTAAAGGAAGTTTTAACTTATTAGTTTATTTTTAACCGACTTCAAAAAAGGAGGAGGTTCTCAATTCGACTGCATTTTTTATGTTAGTTACCTCAGAACTTTCGACTGAGTGAACCAATTTTGATGATTATTTTTTTAATTAAAATCTGGTGCTTGTCATGTGGTTCCTGACGAATAGTTTTTGAGGTATTCCTAATTTTGAAGTCGGTTATTTTTTGTCAAGAATTAAAAACATAAGGATAGACAGAACTACCTATAGCAAAGATATTGAAGAATTATACATAAAATATAAATCTTCAGTTATCTTTTCGTAATAGGCTTGGTTGGAAATATAAGCTGCCTAAAACAGTTCCGATTGAAATGGATTTTCGAAAGTGAATAGAAAAAGTAGGATTAGAACCACAACAATAGGCGCTAGCAAGTAATTGTCAGCTTTAGGGCTGTTACCTTCTAGTGTATTACAATTTTACTCAGATTAATTTTACTCAAATATAGTTTATTTTTATCTAATGAGATACTATAAAATGAATAATCGTAAATGTATAAGGTAGCAAACATTGAGTTTACCACTATATCTTTATTTTCAATGCTAAATGCTAAATTACAATTCAACATTATTTACAAAAAGCTTAAGCACTAAAATTCCGTCTAAAACGCCAAGTACTATGAAAACAAGTAGCGTCGCACATTTTTCATGTTTCAAAAACAACAAGTTTCACAGCCCTGCAACCAGATTAGATCAGATTTATTGAACGAATTTCTTCAAAGATACGATCGGATTTATCGAATTCTCCACAGAAACTTGTACGGAAGGCTACTTCGCATACCTACTTGAGTTTCTAGGACGAACCGACTACCGTTTAATCGCTCTTCCTTATTACCCGCCCACTTTCGTTTTCCGATTCCAAGCTTTAGATTTAATTTCTTAATAATAAGTACATGCTACAATAATATCAGTTACTACATACATATATGACAACAAAAATTACCTATGTATGCAGCGGTTTCTACTTATTATTTTGGTATAAGGGAAAAGAAAAAATCTAACATACTCGTACTTGGTGATTTTTCACTAAAAGTAGTATATGTCTAATCTATTAAGCATATGGCGATAACCTTTATCTCGAATACCTTATAGGTAAAAGCAGTTGAATTTAAAGATCACAAAAGTATAAGATTTAATTTTACAAAATGTAGAAAATTTTATAAATTAATACCTACCTGCTGAACTTTTTATTTCATTAATTTTAATGATCTTTCCCACCAAAATAAGTATATCTGTAAAGTCATAATTATTGTTCGATGATTCCATCCAGGTACACTTGTATATTTTATAACATACAATTAGAGTAGTAATTAACATTGGCTCTAGTCAGAAATTACTTTATAGTTACTATAATAAACTGTTGTTCGCAGGGAACTATAAAGATGGGTTGATATTTAAACGTAGGTTAAGGTTTGTATATCTATAGGTTAAAATATTTTAGGTTTATTAAAAGTAACCGGCTTCAAAGAAATAGTCTTCTCGTTGAGACCACTAAAATTATAGCTAAACATGATAATATTTCAAAATCAACATTATGTACAAATACACCACTAATATTTGAGGAATTTCCTTGATTCGAGAACTACCACCATTTTAGAGGTCGTTGTAAAACTCGGAATTTTTGTGTAATGTTTTCAGGAATTTCATAATAATTGCTAACTACTCACCGGTTAATGTTACATAGAAAAGAATAGATACCCCTTTTTTCAGGCCCCTCCATGTTGCTAACCTATAAAATATTATAAGTTACTATTCTGTTGTCCTATAACGGCTATTAACAACAAAAACAAAAGTTCTACGTCTAGTAGGTACATATTATGTACTTAGTATTAATACATTTAAGGCAAGATATCGAACATTACACCGTTGATTCAGTCATCCATCTATGGCAAATAATATATTTGTTTCTATTATCAAGCAGACATCTCTGAAGTATATTCAATGTTGATGTAGAAAATCATATATCATAGAAAATTATAGCCTGCCTTGTATGGGGCTGCAATAAAAAGAAAAGCGAATGAAATGTACTCGAATGATAGTGATGCTACACGCGTATGACTTTATAAATATCTTCATAGGTACCGTATCTCTTAGCTGTCTGTGATGAATACTTGATAGAGTTACAAATAATAATATAATAGATATGATACAGTTCATATTGATTGATGAATTACAAAGAGCATATTGAGTATTTAGTGGCCATTGTTCATGAAATCTAGAAGTGATATAATTATGATAAAAATAATATTCTTTTTCGAGTCAGTTCGAAAGAATGGAGAAAAATTAATAAATAACACTAAAATAATTTAAGAGCATAATAATATATTATGAGTCTGAAAAAGTTTAAACTCAGTTTTCTAGTCTCCTATTTTTTCTAATAAGTTAATCCTACTGTCTAAATAAAGTGACTCGAAGGCAATCTAGACATATAATGTAGGTATATGGCCAGCAACCATTACGTCAGCTACCAAAACAAACTTCTGATGATGATCAAAAAATGATGTAGGTAACTTCTATGGAATGGTAATCAGAATTATTCCACATGATAAACTGCTGCGATAGCTGTTACATTGATATATGTAAAGCCGTTCTCTATCATATCGACAGTACCCTCTAGATACATGTCTGTGGTACCATCGGTGGGTAAACGAAAGTTAAATCTGTGGATCCCGCCTACGATCCCGATGAGATCATAATAAACACTGTAAGGAAGGTTTTACACTGCGCGAATTTACTTACATAGTTTATTAATGCTAAGTTACATATTTCTCGTCCCAAAGGTCTCTAAACTAGACTAGCTAAGCTAGCTAAGCTAGGGACGGACATGACGAAACTAAGAGGGTTGCGTTTTTATTACGGGACCCTAAAAATGTATATTTTACTGACAAGTGACAAGGACAACAGACACTACCATGATAAACCAACAATGATCGTGACTTTTCATTTTAAAAGTGAGTCAATTAAAATGAGTTAAAATAAAGTCACCAAAACCACAGTTTTCGCGGCACACGCAAAACGTTTACTGTTACTAAATTGTAACCGTGTCAATAAAAACTAAACAGTTCAAATCGAGAAGTCGAAACGCGCTGTCTGAAACGTGCTTCAATTTATGTATTACTTACGCGAGTACTCTGTACTGGCTTATTGGCAGAAAGTTGTTTACCTTCACCGTCCGGTTGTTCAATATCCGAACGTAAAACGAACTCAGAGTAAAATATTTTACTCCTTTTTGTCCTCATTGTATCCTCTCAAGGCCGCCTCACATCCGTTGAATCCCTCTGCATTCTTTATTGATTTATTATTGATGCTGCGTTTCGAATTATAAGTAGTATTGTATTATAATAAAAATAGCATTGTCAGATCCTGTTATAAAATCCCCTGAGACGCACCACGTACAACATAAATCGTTTTATGAATGGAACATTATAAACACAGATATAATAAGTTATTTAATTTCTACGATACGTTTGATGGTCGTAGCGCACATATCAACTCGGAAAGGGATCGGCACCGGAACGCCTCGCCGTCAACCTAACGTAAGCTCGGCTACGGCTAGGCGACGCCGCGCTTACGGCTCGCCGGCCGCTGGTTGACGGAATGAATGACAGCAGTTCGCCGACGCAACGGTAGCCGCGGCGCCGCGGCGCGGGGCGTGCACGAGGAAACGGAAAGTCGACGGATAGCGTACGGTGAGACGTAAGCGCGGGTACGGCAAGTCGTCCACGCACCGTAAGCTTGTCTCGAGGCGAGGCGATTACGTTACGGATCCGATAAGTGTGCTTTACAGTAGGGAGTTTCATACAAAGAATACTGACATACAAGAGTTGATACGTTTACGTTCCGTTTACGAGTTGATATGTGTGCTATGACCATAAATCGTTATTACAGCGCTTTAATCAATCAAAACATTTTTAAAATTCTCATTGTTATTCTAAAGGCATAAGACGTAGTACGTATGTAAGTAGCAATAACTCTACTATTTATAAAACCTATTTTATTGATAATAAATTATGTTATCGATGTCTGCATTTTATTTTCCAATCATTAGGGTTCCGAAGAAAAATAGGAACCCTTATAGTTTCGTCATGTCCGACTGCCCGTCCGTCCATCCGTCCGTCCGTCTGAAGCATATAGCCTAGACCCTTAATACTAGAATTCCTAATACTAGCTGTAATTTGGCATGATTATACATATTTATTGGAACTCCAAAATCGAAAAATGGTTATGAATTTTCGCGTACCCCATAGTGTGGGGTATCGTTGAAAAGGTCTTTCAAAAATAAGATATTATGGTTCTGCTAAAACCGTTTTTTAAATCAGGGGCTCTTTTGCGAAATATATGACTTTAAAGTGCCAATTAATTTTACTCAAGGTCCTGTCCGTGTCAAGCTGTAAAGACCACTAGGGCCAACGAAACTATCAATTTTTTTTAATAATAATATCGTTACGTACCGCGTAATTATGTGATTTACTAAACATTATCATAGAATTTAAAAGTATTATTGCATACGTTACTTTATGGGATTAAGTTGACCAGTAGGCTTACAAATCATTCGAATTATAATTCAAAGTCTGCACCTAAACAAACATCAACATCTTCTAAGATATTTTATGGCATTCTTTAGGACTATACTACTACGAGTATAATTTACTCGTAATATTGAAGAGCAAAATAGGTAATAAACATTGACTTATAATCTATAATTAATTTAACTACTAATTCATAAAACAATTCAAAACCATAACTAAAATATCAACACCCTTATATCATTTATAATATTGTAGATCCCGCTCATAGTCCCTCGTATAAAATATTTGCCATCATAATTAATTGATCGATTGAGGCGATTGTGAAACTACCCAACGTCAGATATGATAGCCGCGTGGCCTGATAAGCAGTTAATTACTGGACTCTGGTTGCGAAAAGCCCCGCTTCTCATATCTTCATCAGCACGTAAGACCAGTGGCGGACTCACGCACCAGGGGTTCTGTTAACAGTACGAGTTTTATTGAAGTTTTATTGTTTCGTGACTGACCTAAAAATCTGCTTGGCCTTGTCGTACTACAAATATTGGATACGAATCTTTTATTTTGGTGAATTGCTTTAAAAAATATCGGTAGAACTGTCTTGGGTTCGCAGAAATATAACGAAGATTAGGAAAAACCTCGTGGCACTGATTTGCAATTCGTCTCAATTAATTTAATTAATGATAGGTTTTGTATTTCGTATAGACTTAAGCACAAATACAAAACTGAAAATAACAATTATATTTATGGATTTGCAAATGGATTTTTAGTCTAAATTTTCCCCAATTTTGATAAGTGCTAAAACCTGACAACCACACTAAGTTTTCCTGTATAATGATGGGCCAAGCATTTATCTGTGACACAAATGTTGGCCCAACCAAGCGTAAGCTGAGCCCTTCGCTTGTCAGCTTACGTCATTATCTTGGCTATAGGGTCGCTACTTAATTTAGTGAATGTATTGTAGACGAAAATAACGAAATATCTAATTATATGATGTTTACCGATACCTCTCTATAAAAAGTCATGGTACGGAGAGCCCTAAAAACTGGTTACGATTTCATCAGAACAAGCTTGAAAATCTGTTCCTGATCAGCAATACGAGGGCTATTGTTGAATACAAGTACCTACTGCCGTCCGATTTCTAGATGAAAGGGTTGCTTGTGAAACCATTGATATAAAGTCAGGAACAGATATCGATTTGTGAATAATGTTAGCTTTGTTGTTGTTGGTTATCCTGGGCGAATAATATAAGATTAATCGGTTGTGTGAATAGCCAGCGATCTAGGATCGATAGTTGAAACCCTTCGCGTGCTTAACTTTACAAGAATTCAACAGAATAGCAGTTCAAAGTTAGTAGAACTTAATTAATTTAGTAGAACTTAATTCGCTTTTCTAGGATTGTTCAATTTTATTTAAATACAGGGTAAAGCCAGTAAATTTCACATTGTCATGTTCGTTACAATGTCAAAAATAAGTCTTTTTTCGTTACAGGAAATTAAGCATCGTTACGTATAAAAATTACGTGGTGTATCGTAGGTAGGAGGTACCTACCACTCTACTTAAATGTTATATTGAACAATCCAAAGAATTTAAGTATTACATTTTGTTATTTCAATAAATATGACATTGATCTTTATTCTTTGCGTTATTGCCAAATACCTACATATTATAAATTATCTTACATATCCATATTATTATTTTATACCTAAGTGACGATAATATAACAAAAATACGTAACTTAATCATAATGTAACATCATATCTCCATTATAAATAATTTAACATTAGTTATCTCAGTAGAATTAAAACAATTCACACGTTTTAATTAATCCATGCGTAGTCTTGAAATAACATAAACGCGCGCCGACAGCTTGTGATATCAGCCGTAGTAAAATTAAGTATGATTAATGTAAATCTTTATCTTCTTTTTATTGTTCTTTCATGAAATTTATTCCTAGTTTACGTATAAAACCAACAAACATTGATAAAACAGTGTCAATTCACGTTCATAAAAGTGTCTATTTACGCCTCCCGTAAAAGAGTCTAGCGCCCATTCAAAAAGCTTTTACGTCGCTTATTGCAATTCGGACTTTGTCACGGAATTGACTTTGATATTAAAATTACGCTTCTCTTTTTAAATCTTACTAGCTTAACTAACACCCACATAGCAAAAAATTTATAGTGCTGTGGTATCACATTAAGAGTTATATTTGACGTAAATTATTCAATTAATTTATTAAAATATTACTTTGTCAATTGATTAATGCAACCATTGAGTAACAAATACCTATAAGTATTATATTACCCAAATGAGTACTAAATAAGCAACACGTCATGACTTAGGTAAATGTGTACATGCCTAAACAAAACGAACGATATGTATCTACAAATTCAAAACTACACCTAAAAATACCATCTAATCTTGTTCACGTTTTCCTAAGTAACAATTTAGTTCTCACTCCGAGATAAGCGGCCATTGTTCATAGCTCCGTTATGTTTACTTTTGGCTTATGCAAACAAAACATCGGCGCCCTTGAAATGTACACTCGTGGAATGCATCTTCAACTTCAATCTTAAAGTACATCTGACAAGACAATACTTTTACATGTTCTTTTAAGTTCACACGAGTATCGAATTCACTGGCAATAGCATTATACTAGAATGGCTTGAGGCGAAACCACAGTCATTGATAGCAGTTTTGCTGAGCTAATATGCTTAAGCGATAATATCAACATAAAAACTATTATACTGTCCTTGTTATTGGATTATACTTTCCTTGTTGTTGTTGGAATCCTTTCGTTGTAGTTGGAGCTAGTGGTAATAAAGTGTCGTTTCATAAAATTTATTTAGCCGGAGTTCTCATTTATTTATTTATTTATACTTTATTGACCACAATATAAAAATTACGGTACAAATGGCGAAGTCAAGTACAAATTTATCTAGGTTGACTTTGATTTGTTTTTAATAATTATCTTAAAGCTTGGAATTTAATCTCGTTGCTAAACCGTAGATAATAAAGAAAATAATGTATATTTACAAAAATACAATTCTATTCATTACCAAATTAGGAAAACCGAAATTGCCTTAAAAATATTGTAAAATAAAATTGCATTGTAATAAAACTTATACAGGACTTCACTTCAGATTTCGATCTGACTATGTTAAAACTCTAACAAGCTGACAACTTGTAACTTTTAACAATACCAGAATTGCATTATATTTCTCGAGGCATGCTTATAATGAGAAAGCTTCAAAATACAGACAACATTAAGAATGTGCTCTACTTCGCATTCCGAAATGGAATTGATTCTGTTCTAGGACCGTAGACTATTGTTCGTAGGGCTTTACCACACCGGACTGTGCCATAACAGTGTAGACGTGATGTAAGGAAGTGTTCCTTGTATGAAATAGCGCGACGCCTACAAAACCATTTCAGGAGGCGGATGTATCCTTTTATAAGGCTTGCGGTTCTATCCTATTTAATTTATACTTGCTGTATGAGTTAAATTGTTGCAACCAATAAATGAGTACGTAAGTAGGTGAGTTTTTTTTTATCTAACGACTGGATTATCTATCTATATCTTGGTACAGTGATCTGAAAATTGATACCCACCAAATGCAGAACAAGGATAGAACTTCCATAGACGATATAGGCCGATTCCGTGACGATTAGTATGTCCTCAACCGGCTGGTATGGAAAGCCGTTTATACGTTTATAAGCTTTATTATTTTGTCACGAATAGAATATAAACATTCCAGGTAATCAATTGTAAATAAAGTTTATATTTACGTCCTATAATAAAATTTCCTTGTGAAAAACTATTTTCGTTAGTGTCTATTGAACTAAAATCGATAAATCGGTTACCGAGTGTATTGACAGCTGGTTTCATATAACCTAACCTAAGCCCTTCAATTACTGCTGTGATTAGTTTACGTATTTGCGTACAGCGAGCGTAGTGTAGTGTAGTACAAGTTCTTTGAATTGTGGCTTTGCGGCTTATGCACCTTGATCGAAGGGTGTCTACAGCGTAGTGTCAATCAACCATGATTACATTATTTACGACTCATTTGTCTTAACCAGACCAATAAATAACATTGTGATTTACGAAAACGTTGTCGATTCTAAACTTTAAATCTACAATATCTAATAAACAGATTGAAGGAAAGATCTGTTTGCCACGTTTTTTTTAATTCAATTATTTATTTTTAGTAGAATTCGAAATAAACAGCAAGAGGTAACCGCATATTTAACAAAGGTGGAACGTGTAATAAAATGATAAAATATTACATAATTAAGTAATTTTTAAACTTTAAACACGTAAAGGTCCCACACACACATTTACACATCCTGGCGCATTCCTTAGATATATATTTACTTACTGTTGTAATTGGTACATTGTTATATTTAGAAGATTCTTTTGTTTTTGCAGTCTATTATGTAATGTTTATGTTAAGGAAGAGCGGGGCATCCTGCCACAAGTGTAAAAATTTTTATACTTACTAGGTTGCTTCATCAACTGTATAACCATTGTGTAAAGGATAGACTGAATAAAGATTTTTTATTTTTTATTTTTATTTTATTTATTTTATTTTAAAAAGGTGTCGTTCTTTCCAACAAAAAACATTAACACAGAATTAAATTACATGAAAAGAATTCATAAACTTCTAACACAAAAAAAGTAAAGGATTAGAGAATATTAATATAATTGTTGAGCGCAAGTTTAGTATACGTAAAATTTAAAAACATATTATATTTCCAAGCAATGCATCGAATTACATTAAAACATGATTTTGATTCCTATGGATAATTAATAATAGAGTAGTAAATAGTAGTAAATACATTGTACGCATTGTTACACAGCCGTTTTAACAAAGCATTCAGCGAGTCATGTCTGCCTACACTCAACAAGTAAATACATTAATCAATCTCTAATTTGAATTAGCATATGTTGAGTGCTATTTCACAAGCGTTTAATGATTTTTCTTACATTTGTGAATTGTTTTAAATAGACTACTTATTAATTAACGTGTTATTTACTTTTTTACTACTAAGTTACTATGGCATATGGCATCATAAAAATTGTCAAAGTTTAATGTTGGAAGTTTAATTTAAAAAGTTGATAGGATATCAAAACTTGACTATCGAGAAATTTACCACATAGTAGACCTTGATCTAGAATAAAATATAGGGCACTATTATCCCGGAAAACGCGAAGAAATCCAAGGGTAGTCCATACGGGTAATTAATACTCCTTTTGATAAGAACAGGAAGAAACAAGTATTCTACTCAAATGCAATCCGTAATTACTTAAAAGCGTAATCAATGCAGTCACGATAACAGAATAAATTAAGGAGTGTGTACCTGTACAATCAAGTTCAGTCACCCCATCATTTATCTAGAATTTATGTTCTTAATGATATTATTATGTGTACTAAGTTTATTTAAGTTGTGAGCTATGCGTTGGTTTGTAGCACGTGCGGCTGTTAGGTAACATTACCGCCATTACACAGCACAGGCAAAATCACAACGTTCACTTTCGCAATAGGGTGGTGCCTACAGAGGAAGTAAATGCATAAGTTAAGACTATTATAAGTAATATAGTTCTGATAATAATTACTGGACTAGCTGACGTTACACCAAGCGAAGTGTACGTGTAATGTACGTAGAGAGCCATCAGAAATGAACATCCATGATTTTATTATGGTAATTAAGCTTAAGTAGCTTGTGGTAACCAGATCTCTCACTTTAATAAGCATCGATACGTTGGTATTTACGGTGGCGGTGACCACAGACCACTATAGTTTTGGTTATTAAATCATTATTATTTCGTTTTACATTAAATTTAAAATTTGAATTAATGAACTCCTCAATTATTGAACTTAATACTCCTAAAAACTTTTGTCAGAAGTTAACTAATTGTGAGAGTAAGACTTTATGCTACAAAATTTTATGAAGACAAAATGTAGGATATGAAAATAATTATCATTTAAGACATACATACTTCAAAATTAATTGTGAAAACTTGTTTTGAAGAGTCCACTTCATTCATACCATAAACTGAAACCTTCAACTTATAATTCATTCCTTTCGGAAAT
>OZ010690.1:11829943-11936579 GCA_963932265.1 Thymelicus lineola | reverse complement strand
TGGTGCCTTTGAATTGTGAATAAAATTCAGTTCTGATGATGGGGATTCCTCAAATATTATAGGTATTAACACGGTACACAGACGACAGATTAATACACGTATTATGTGGAATTTGATTTTAATAGGTTCAGCGATTATTTTAAAATATAAATTTTGATCAATTACCTAATATAATTCTAGTGATTATGTACTTAAATAAAGTATAACTGACAATATTATAATAATTTCGCGAAATCAGCTGAAAATTATATCTGGTAAATTTTACAACACACTGAATTTACACGATCACCAATATTAATTTGAAACAATATATAATAATACAACATTATAAATAACAAAACATTATGTTGTTACAAAGTATACTTTCACAAAGTGTTTAATTAATTACTTAATGGAACATTTCAAATTTCTCTAATAAATTTAGTTCTCAGGTGTATTTAGTTATCGTTGACTAATTGTCTAATTAAGAAATTAGTTCATAGATAAAATTCAAAGAATTAAATATAAATGCAATGTTAAAAATGTATGAGAAGTTCGAAAGTAATCTGTAGTAAGATTTTATAGAAAGCTGAACCAATACGGGCCAACGAAATAAAACTATTAAAATATTTCAAAAGATTCTTATACACGTAGATCCTTAAGCGTAACGTTATTAAAATCTTGTAGCAAGTGACTATCTCATTTAATATCGCTTTTATCTAATGTAAAAACCTTAATATTGTGTTTGATATGTAAACATCAAAGAACACTTTAATTTTATTAGATAGGTCTAATGGCTAAACTTAGGTTTAAGTTAAAGCTTAGCTAGAAATTAGGATTTTCAAAGTTTTTCAAGATGTTATATTTACTACCTGACTTGACTATAACTAACAAGACAGACATGAGAATATTTTGCACGTAAATAAATTCTAATCCCGAACTTAGTTGCAGTGAAATGGGTTTCAAAGCAAATAATCTGATCTGATGGAAATGAAATCTTATTTCAGGTCTTCATATTCGATATTGTAGCGCGAAGAATGTTTGTAATATCGTATCGGGTTCAATCATCTTGGGGAAGTAAAGTAGTTTCAGAGTAATATTGTGCGTGACAGCCTTTTATAATATTGGTACTGCGTTGCGTTTGACGGAAGTGAGATTGTCGCTCGTGCGATAAGCATAGTATGTATTGTGTTGAGAATAACCTCGTACTATTTGCGATAAATGAAATCGGTGTATTAGCTACGTGAATTTTTTGTTACTTGTCCGTTTATATAATACTGATACTTTTATTTCAAGACATTCTACTAAAGTTTGTTTGTATGTATGGATGTCTCTTTCTCTTTAAATTTAGAGTAAGATATATGGCACTTAGATATCATCCCGGATAACGCGGGCAATGACGTGCGAAGTAGAAAGATAGAGTCATATCATATGTACATATTTCATAATGCCAGCGATTTCCCGACAAGATTTATGAAATCAATATTTAGTGTAGGGAATTCAGCGTTTAATCGTAAGCCTTTTTAAATGTGAAATCTGGATTAAAATCGGTTTACAATATATGCGAGGTACTAGTACAATTACAGAAGAGCTAAAAGAAACATACTATGTATTTTAAAATATTTGTTACTATTTAATAGGCCGACATTTAAAGTATATCATTGACAGAAATCAAATACGGCTATAATAAAAATCAGGATAGGAATATTATAGCTACCAGAATAATTCAATTTAAGTAAAATTTAGAATGGATCTTAAATTTTCACTAAAAACGCCACTATGAATAAAGTACCTATTCGCTAGAAAAATCCTATGTTGACTATTTTCAAAAGCTGTGACGCAATTGAAAAATGAAGCTGCGTTGCCTGCGTTGCGGGCTTACAACGCCAGCTGTCACGGCGACGCCACACTACGCTATTGTGGGAAATTTATAGGATCTGTCTCCTCCTGCGTTTCTGTAACGCATGGTATAAAGTTAGAGTAACCCTCGCTTTGTGTAGGTAAAAATTTGTTTAGGTATAAATACTGTGTACCTTGTAACGTACTACGAAGTACAATACAATACAAATACTCTTTATTTGTACACCAGAAATAAATACATAGCAATAAAATAAGGTACGGTATACAAAAGGCGACCTTATCGCTAAAGCAGCGATCTCTTCCAGGCAACCCAACAGAAGAGGATAGCACAATACAAAGAAAGAAAGAAGGAAAAAGGGTAGCGGTGTACATAAAGTATAAAAGAAAAAAAGAAAACAAAATGATAACATGATGACAGTTGTGAGGAGTAAAAGAAAGTATGAAAGTGTAGTAGTATCTCATTATTAGCTGCTAACGATAAACGTATGTTTCTGTAGCACAATGGGAAACTATTTATTACATGGTATCTCAATGGTGTAGCGCTCATAGCCCAGCGGCTTGTGTCGATTCTAAGTGATCGACAAAGTTAAGCAACAGCGGGCGCGGTCGGTAGTTGGATGGGTAACCGCTAGTGGCAAAAAATTCATGAGCGTTTCCGTGCTTCGGAGGGCACGTAAACCCGTCGGTCCCGGTTGTTATCGTAAGATAACAGTCGTTAAACCATGTTGGAGGCCCTTGGGCGGCATAAACCACTAACCCGTTGGCCACTAACCCATCCACCAATCCGCACTGGAGCAACGTGGTTAAGTATGCTCTAGGCCTCCTAAAGGGATAGACACATGCTCGATAGTGGGCCATTAATGGGTTGAAGCCAATGGTGTAGGTGTAATATCGTATGATCAGTAAACTGTCTGTCGGGTATTGAAGCTGAGACCGTTTGCGAGTCAAGTAAAGAGTTAGTTATAACTGAAATTACAAGCAATATGTAACCTTCTGTTTTGAGTGAATATTTTAATTGAAATACATATAAACTAAAATATAATTCAATAATGAACATGTCGTTGCTTGAAGGTGAATTGAATGAATGGGTGTTTTCGTAATATTGCCACTGTTACATTCTTTTCTGAAGTATATTTTGATATAAATAAATAATTGAAGTATTAAGGTTTTCTGCACAGAACCAATTTTAAGTAATTGGTATTTTATAATTGGTAAATTAAATTAGTAAAGACTCGTATGTTGCACCCTTCCGTGGTTGCACTTACCGCAACTTTTCATCATCACCAGGGTTGCCTGGTAGAAAATGCTACTTAATATCCAAGTCCATCCATTATAATTCAATATAATTATGGATTTCATTAAAGAGTAAACAAACAAACAAATATAACCTTCGTTTACTTCAAATTAATTAAATCAATTCCTTATTTATCTTAATAAAATAAACCGCATAAATATAAGGCGCTCATGGGCTGGCTTGTGTCGCTCTTATGTTATATATCAATTGAGTTTTGCGGGCGTGGTCGATAGTTGGATTGGTGACTCCGTGTTTCCGTGCTTCGAAGGGCACGTAACGTAGTGGGTCCTTGGTAGCATAAGATAATAGTCGCTTAAGCCATGTCTTAAGCGGAGGTATTCGGGTAAAAACTTCCGAAACTTGGGTCTGCTGCTTATCCTGCCACCAACCCGCACTGGAACAGCATGGTGGAGTATGCTCTAAGCTTTCTCAAGAGAAGAGACGTGTGCTTAGTAATGGGCCATTAATGGGTTAAAGCCATCTGTAATGAGTATCCATTTAAAACGATCGATGTAAGTTCATTTCTAGAAACATATCAATTAATTTAGGAAATTAGTAAGTTCTTGAAATTACAAACCTTGTAATCGCACTACGACATAATACAAAACCTAATTAAATTCTAAATTAACGATACTAGACCGCTATAACTTAGGTTTATGCTCATAAATCCACTAGAGGTCGTAGCAGGACATTATTAAAATACCACATCTGACTGTTCTGACACGTCACTAATTAAATTTCACACTAGAGACTTCAGCTGCTCGTAAAATTTTACTGCTCTTCTAGTTTTCATCGAATATTAAAGCTTTTACTATCGTCGGTATATTCCTTTTCCAGTTTTCAATATCGAATAAAAAGTCAGTAATAAATACAGTGAAATTATGGTTGGGGTATATCAATAAGGTATACAAGTTATCTGTAGGGTTAAAATAAAGAGAATCAGAATAAAAACGAATTATGATATTATGTTTTATTTTACATGACAATAACAATGTGTCGATATTAAAACGAAATAAAACGATTGATCATTGATTCGTAGCGGTCTTATTATTGGGTCTTTTGTCACATGTAATCAATTTCAGGTGCAGGTCATAGCCACGCTGAACTGACCTGACCACTCACCTTTCAACCAATCTTTTCTGGCGCAGCATAGTTTAGTATATTTAGGACTGCCTCATTTACCAGGTGTTAGCGTGCTCTCTATTATTACATTGTAAGGTACCATTTGGGAGGATATCGTCGTTTTATTGGGCCGAGCCTACAAGACAAACACTAAAATACAAAACATAAGCAAATAATAAAAATACAGACTCTGGTAAACGTTTTTATTGTTACTAGTGTTCAATTTATCAAATGTTCTTGTAATTTGCTCAAATCAAACGGTCCATTGAGTATGCTCATTAGTAGTTATTTATTGTACACAAAGACTTCAATAGATGCTTATTTTTAAGAATCCAAAGAAATGTACAACTAAACGAGATACGAAAGTACTTTAGGATTCTCACAACGTAGATTAGATCAACCGTATTCAAAAGTAGAAAATAAATTTCATGTCTTATTTATTTTAAATTCTATTTCTGAGATAAGGAAAATGTGATTGAACTGATCACTGAACTTCGAGGAGTTTGCTTTGTAAAGAGGTATTTGCCTGATCCCTACTTGGGAAGCTAAGAACACGTTTTGTTCAGAGGTACGAGTAATGAATGCTCTAGAGAATAATAAGCTAACAAAAGAAAATCGTTATTTGTTTTCCGCATTCTTTTTTCCCTCGGCGACGGATCACGTCATTATTCTGTGGATCGCTTGGTTTTATTCTTTTTTCATTCAGTCGTGTAGTAATTAAAGATAAATATAATATAAAACGGTCCACTTCACAGGATCGTTCGCTTTGGCTTTTGTCTTCTTAAATAGACTCCTGTTGATAAATTGTCATCCATTGTTTTCTTAATCTCCGCTTTGCTCGAGGAAAGAATAAATGATTCATAACATCCAAAGACTCATGTTCTATCATAACAGTGAATTCGAAGTACAATGTTAACATTGTTCGGGATGGACAGTGAGTTAGTGGACTTTTCGTTGTTGGCAGTTAATTGGCAAACGATAAAACTGAGCTCATATTTAAACGACATGACTGTGTAAATCGAATCGAATCCTCAAAGTACTCGATAAAATAATCTCGTCGAAAGTCACAGCGTGTGTGTGAGCCACTAGAGAGGGACTAAGTTTCCTGAAGTTTTTCTTTATTTCTGACGATCGTTGTTACAATTTGTGGTACAAGAAAATTCTCTTACGGTATTGATTATAGAAACAATAATTTTATTTGAATCAACCATCATGAATAATCAACATGAATATTGGAATGAAACTGACTGACACATATCATGTAGATTGTATAAAATAAAAATCGAAGCGTATTGTACGCTTAGAGTCCTGGGTTCGTGTCAGCGTGGGATTGGATTTTCATGATTTTTCATTTATGTGTATGTATGTCTGTGTGTGTCTGTGTGTTTGTGTGTTGTTAAGTAACAGTATTGACATGTGAGTGTATTTTCTTAACACGTTAACTGCGGCACCAATTTTTGCATACTTTCCGTTCCTGCGGCACGAGGTATAATCGGCCCGTACCGTGACCAGACGTTAGGGCGACACGCGGTCTATTAGACCCCACCTCCTTTTACAGACTAAAATCTATTTTCTGGCGCGAAATCAAAGATAAATGAGAATTTTGGTCCTTATTGATATAGACAGTGAATTGATGAACCCTAATCCACCGTCGCCCCGGGATCTGATGGCTAGTTTAGGAATTATTAGCAAAACAAAATATGGGATCTTATACACCTCGTAACGCACTGAAATAGGGCAAATTTTCGCTGCGATTAGTGATGGGAAAAATAACATCGACGTTTTTAAACTGTCTTAACTACACAACGACTTGACCGATTTTGATCAATTATATCTCATTAGATCGTTTTAAGGGCAAAACCTGGCAAAACAACACAAAGCTATCAAAGGATACATTTTTTTTTAAATAATCTAAATTGTGCTTGAAGGCGCCATAAAGAAAAAAAAACCGGCCAAGTGCGAGTCGGACTCGCGCACGAAGCGTTCCATTCTATACCATTAAGAGGCACCTATTACAGACTTATTATTGGAAAATAATGGATTACGGTTTATGCATAAGGTTTATCTTTCTATTTGTATATGAAAATCTTAATGCGGTTCACAGAATAGAAAAAAAAGGCAACCAGAAGTAGAAAAGAAACTGTCCTATTTATTCTGCCTCGGGCTTTAAAAATACAATTATTAGAACTTGAATTAATTGGCTCTGTTTCTGGGTTTTTTTAAATTAACTTCTTCCGACATCGTTTAGACATGTTCGGCGCTGTAAAAGGACGTGCTCTCCAATCGACGTGATGCACAACACTGATCGCGGGAAGCTCGCGTTGAGTGCGGTACGAGGTCAGGGGGGATATGGGACGTTTTAGCCTCGTTCCGCACTGCATTAAAATTATATTAATTCAGTGCGGCACGAGGCCTAAGACATCCGGTACCAAGGTAGGTACACCACCGAGTCCGGAACCATTAGTGATCTCAAATATATATTTATCTCTTTCCTACACTGGACCAAACCAAAGCTATGCCATTCGCACGACAGAGAAATTCACTTTTTTGCTTGCCGCACCACAGGGAAGTTGCATCAGGGGTGATTTAGGCCTCGCTTCGCACTTAACGTGTTAAACTTCAAAACCAACTCTCGAGTCTATAAAATAAAATTAAGTAACCTTCCATTCCAAAGAATGTTTCTTACAATACAACAAATTTCACTTTAATTCAAGACACCTAATGCGCTGTTCAAGTAGAAGTTGCGAAACAAGTTTCAAAGGTTGACAGTGGACAGACTCCACGTGTGTTTTCCCACAGAGTTTTACGGGATGAATAACACGAAACATGTATTCAGTTGAGTTTTTCTGTTCATTCGTCTAGCATCATGTAATTTGATATTGTTGTACGTGTCTCATGTTTATCACAGAGCAGTAAACAAACAGAATAAATGAGAACAATATTACATTTCATTACATTTCTATTTATTATTTATAAATAGTGCTTTGCCCGCATTTTCTGGAATAATATCCTGAATTTTATTCTAGAACTTGGTCTATCAGTATGCTAAATTCTATAAAAATCCGTTCAGTAGTATTGGCGTCAAAGAAAAAAAACTTGCATATTTAAAATAATCCCAGCTGATGGCAAGTGGTTACACTTATAAAGTTTTTTTATTCATTGTAGAAATCGACATAACATTTAAATTTTATTAATTTCGTTTACAAGTGAAAGGTGACTGATGATAAATCTATTAGCAATTTTGATCAATTAGAGGTTAAAATTAATAATTATTGTCATAGTTTGAGACTAAATATGTGAATGAGTAGTAATCATATTGCATATATTTCACTGTTTAAGAGACCGATACGACCCTTTTTTGTAACAATATTAATTGCTACGTTAAGTGTATAATTCATACTTTATATTGTTAAATAGTATTATGAATGATAGATGATATTTTCTAGTTCATTAACCCGAAGTAAAGCCTTAGACGGCGCAGCTACCGTTAATTAAGATAATTAATAAGCTTTTCACGTCATTTATCACTGTACTCTACGCTATAATTCAATATTATTTCTAAAATATTAATATGATTCATATAATCACTATTACACCTATTTACATGTACATCACACTGATCGTTGTATTTAGTAGTGTCGTTTTATTTAGGTATCTTTGTTGATTATATATTTATTTAGGTAGCTTTGTTGATTACATTATCTATTACGCACCTTAATATTGTTCTGTGAGTTGATTGTTGCAAAATGTTACATTCACGCCCTAACTCAGTCACTAACGATTAATTTAATCGCTTCTTAGTAAAGAATCACAATAAAAATTCTGTACTAAGGAGCGATTTAAGTAACCGTTAGTGACTCTGAGTTGGGGCGTAAGTCTGACATTCGTAAAATAAAATTTTAAATGTTACATTAATAGTAGCTTTCTTTTAATATGTGGAGATACATATTTGTAATCAGTACTTTCTCTTAGTGCTTCTCTCTTTATCCCGTAATAATACATCGTAAATTACAATAAAATGAAATAAAAGAGTTTTACGCTTGTATTCTTCAAATAATCATCAAACAAAGGACGTTAGTGTAACAGTCATCAATGTACTATAATATAAGTGCTCAATTTATCCAGATATATTTGAAATACTCGTAAAAATGTTTAGTTGCAAAAGCATAATAAGAGCGGGCGAAACGCTCCGTCACTTCGACGTAAAATAAGCAATTTCCTTTTGTATCAACCAAGGTGTGCTGTTTATGACTTTTCCTTTACGATTTGTTTGCGCAAACCTTGTACCAAAGTGGTTTTAAAATCGATTTTTAAAGCAACTTTTAGTGTAAGTCTCGTTAACTATTTTCATTTTCAATAAATGTTTTATTTTTATTTGATGCTTCTTTCCGCACTTTAAAAGTTCATTTAAGTTGCTTGATCTATCTAAGTTTGAATGGCAAGTACAATAAATTCATTAAGATGTTATAAGGAACCGTCTATAATGACATGTCTTAACACATTTTAATGTTTGGTTTTTTACTGACATCTTGTGTGAATTGCTTTAAAGCAGAACGGCACCTAACTTTCCTTGACTTCAAAAATATCGGTCGAAAATTCAAAAGTCACGAAAATATAAAGGTAAATCAAATACATTGAACGTCACAAAACACTGTAATTTAAGTCAGGGCACATTCAGTATTTCTTTAAAAAAAGAACGAACGAATACGTGATTAGAATTTGGAATGGTCGGTCGCAACCGGACTGTCGAATGGACAGAATATATTAAGGAGCTCGAAGACAGGAAGAGATAGTAACATCTAATCTTGGGATTGTACTGAAATTATGGGTGTTTTTCATAAAGGCGTTGGTACAAAAAAAGCATTTTTTATTTCAATGTAAATCGTTGAACTAAGTAAGATTATATAAGCTTTTGCTTTCGGAGTAAAATATACCTACTATATTATCTCATTGTCTGTGTTCTTGATAAAATGTAAGCAAAATTTTAGGCCGATTGGGTAAGTGGTTAAAGCGTGAAGATGTAACAAACAAACTAACCTTGTGTTCATAATGAAAAGTTCAGTTGAAAAGAGTTGTCTGGTGTTGGCAAAAGTATTTCTTTAGAAAGAAATAGAAATAATTGATTCTCACTATGTAGTGTAACTTTCAAAGTAAACATTTATTTCTATTGAAAATTCAAATAAATAAAATTTACATTGCTCTTACTAAAAAATAACTACTAATATTCTAAGATAATTAACACCTAACACTAAAGCTGGCCATACACGATCAAGTGTACTTGTCAAATTTCCAGTTTGACTTGATGCGGCATCCAGTGTATATGAGATAGCTAGCTATATGGCCAGATAGCCATACCGTCAAGTTTACTGAATACCGCGTCAAGTCTGCTACAAACTTGACAAGTATACTTGATCGTGTATGGCCAGCATTACAGGAACTACTGGCCAACTACATTTTTCCTTCTACGATCCTATTCGAGGTTGGTCACAAATCTCCATGGGCGGCGGAGGATGAAGGTACTGTAAACTCAGTGCTATCCAAATTAATAAAAAAAATATGGAACAAAATTTATTTTATTATAAGAGTGTTTATCTATTCAATGTTTTCGCAGACCTGTGCCTAAACTTCAAGGGGCATCTATTATTTAAGTATCAAACAAAAGGTTTTGGTTTCCAATAGCTACAATAAATTTGATTTAGTACACGAAATACAAAGTTTTGATTTAGATACTTTATGTACAAAACTAATTTACGAAGTGCGTCGTATAATGCTACGAACATTGACGTGATTTGCAAATGTAATGAAATTTACTAACAACGAAATATTTTAGATGAATAGATCTATTCCTTTGGGAGATTGTAATAACGGTATTGTCAGTCTAGACTTATTTTGTATTAGGTCTTCGATAAGAAGATTATAACGTGATACATACGTACCTAAAATTTTATATTTTTGTCCTTTGGGAATTTCATTCTTCCTTCGTCTTTTATTGGTTGAAAATAGCATCATGCGCGACCGCACGCTCTACGCTTTGGGCACAATCTCATCTGTCTTTTGTGATGTACAGGAAGGCTTTGCACTATTCACGGGACATTTGCTACATAAAATAAGATTTCGATTAACTCTGTAAAATGTATGATCAAATCTAAACATAAATTTTGTTCTTTTACATCATTATTGCGTTGACTTAGGAACTACTACTTATTGTTGTTTTAAAGCGTGTGTGGATCGTTTAGGTACAATGAGATAACTAATATAAAGTAATTTAAAATTACGAAATATTTCGTATTGAGAGAAATTCTAACTAATTAAAATAATTGTAATGTTCAGTGCACGGACCAAAATAAATTAATAATATTTTTGCTAAGCTGGATGAAATTTTCACATTATCAATGAAATAATGAAATAGAGAGAAAATTTAATAGACTTTTTTTATAATCCATTTTCTTACATGAGTTTTCTTGTGTCGAATTTGTTTTGAACATATTCTAATGCTAAAATATTGTAAACTTTTGTTGGGGTCAGTGAGCAAATGATAATAATTTCTTCAAAGCCCTTAGTATACAGGAACATTGCCAAAGGGCAGTAAAGTGCCCATCTGTCCACACTGTGGGCTACGAATATTGTTAATGTACCTTTCTTTGTGGGGCTTCCTGCAAAGGGTTGCCTAAATAGGTACTTAGTTTTGTTTGTCACAATTTTGTTTGATAAAAGAAATTGGTTAATAGATGTGAGTAGATGATGTTGAGACTTTCTTTTACAGGCTTTTGGTATAAAATGAATATTTAAGACCAAGTTACCTAACAAGTAAGTAATACGCAGTTACAATATGGGTTTTATCCTTGGGTACTGCAGATTTTACAATTTTTTACTTATTTTTATTTTTTGTAAAATTTACTGAAATTCGAAAATGTGCAGCTGAAAATTCACGCAAAAAATTATAACTGTCGAGTTTTGAAGCTATCGCTGCGTTCTATGATATTTAACTTTGTGGATTAGAAATTTAAAACCTTTCCTCAGTAAAAGTGGAAATGAATTCAATACTTCAACTTGTGATGGCGCGGATGTAATTTGTTCAAATCCGCGCAACATTTTTCTTTCACGAACACTGTCACCGCGTTATTTACGAGGGGTCCGCTTTTTAATACCTTTTCATTAACAATTTTAAGGTTCACTTTATTGAAGTCGTAAATAACTCGCACAATAGCCCTGTGTCGCTCTGTCACCCGCGCAATTTGGAAAAACTCTAAATTACTCATTTAAAACGAAAGCCTGTTACATTTGTTAATTAGTAGCCATATTTTTTGTTAATGAAGATACTTTATTTTTCTTATTTAAAGTTCTTGATTGAATAATGCGACATTTTAAAAAGATAAGACTTATTAAGTATTAATATTAATAGGCTACCTCGGGAGCAAAGAGAAAAGGATAGATTACAAATACTACAGAAAGCCCGTAGGATATGCGGATATCTCATCAAAAACATAAATGTGAAATAAGAGCCATACATTTATATACCTATACGTTAAATACCCTTTTATGTCAATCTTCCACTCGTCACAATAGAATTTCTTCAAAATGATGAAATTTTTAAGCACACAATGTTTAGTGACCCAATTATGATGTATGTACTACAAATAACATAATGCTAAGAAAATAATTCTAAATTTTTACAACCAATTAAAAATATTCTTAAATGTAACTATAAACGTTACGAGAAGAGTTATATATTATATTAAATTATTTCATTTACAAATATTTTCTGCAACAAAACAAAGTAAAACAAACATTTTAAATAACTCATAATATTCATATTCTGCTCATAAGTCAGTCTTAACTGCAGTAACTGCTGCTTCAAACAAGGGTTCTTACTGACTGCAGTTGTACTGTTAAGTACACTCGACATAACGACTTGGCTTTGCAAGAATTAATTCTTATTTAAAATGTATTAAAATAAAAATAATGATATTACTGATGAGATGCTTCTCGTTAAAAACTATTAAAGCCTTTAAAAAGTATTCTGGCAAGAATGAGAACAACACTCGAAAAACGTATTTTTTATGATTTCGATTCATATTGTTTGCTTAACAATATAAAATATGATTAATAAAATTAGAGAAGGAAAAGAAGAAAAGTAAAATCACGTTGAATTTAATAAGCTTCTCTCTTCAAAAAGAACAACTATACCAAACAAGAGGCGTTACTAAAAGAACTGCCTGGGTACTCAAAGTTTCGGCACAAATTCTCAGCTGTTCAAAAAAAAATACTCAAACGCAACAATACTGAGTACCTATTCAGTTTTATCACGTCATGATACACGACTTTCACCCTCGTTCTTTTACGCCTTAAAAACAAACGGCTCCTTTCAAAATGGGGTTAAGGTCAAACGAATATTGAGGGGAAGAATGCATGATACAACGTAGAATATTCAAGATTTTAGTCCAAGAAAGTAAAGTTTTAAATATAATAATATTATACAATAGTGTTACTTTTATAAATTGTTTGTTAAATTAAACAATTGCTCCATGTTAAAACATTTTTTAACTTACACAATTGTATTTATTGTGTATATTTGACACAAGGGTTACATGACAGCATTTAGGGCTTTAAAATAAAATGTCACTTCGATTTCCATTACGCTTTACAGAAATCCCGGTCGGTTGGAATTGTGTCGTGTCTTTAAATTATTAATTAACCCGCCACCGCCATCGGGATTTATGGAATTGCAAGGGAGATGGGAAAAAATCACGTAATGAAATCAGAGCCACCCCACAACCGCTCGAATACAAACTCAATACCGATCGCGATTGGCCAAGCGTGAAATCGTCATTAATATTGAACTCGAATCCACCTATTCAGCTGTACGGTTATCAAGAATGGGAGTGTTAATCTTATTTTTGGTTATTTAGGTGCCGTTTTATTTAAGAAATGTTTTATTTTAATGAAATTTTAATTTTCTTTATTGCTTGATAATTCCAATGAAATTCAATGTCAATTAATAGAATGGAAAACTTCACGACAGTTGATAATTAATTTATTATTAAGATAATTTGAATTCGGGATTCTCCGTGCGAAAGATCTATAATTGTTCAGTTCATAACGTAAAAAGTATCACAATACTTATATGGTACCTCAAAGAAAACGGGCCACATGTAACAACTAATACCCTTACTTTTAGAACGATTCCACATAATACAAACTAAATAATAGGTCTTACAACAATACAATATTTAAATAAATATGTATTTTAAATTATTGCTTATGTAACATTTGCATAACAAACAGTGCGTATTAATTGCGCAGCGTCCAATTTAGTCAAACTCTTGCTTAATCAGTACTTGTCCGAACTCCCCATGATAATTTGGCTATACAGATGGTTATAAAACATCTGACCTTGGGGTTCGAACCCCGTAGCCTAGCGACGTGAGTACATTCAGCCCCCCTGCCTAATCTACAGATAATCATACCTACAGGGCTCCTACAGGACTGCGTTGCGAAGTTAGAAAAGGATCCTGTGTTTGTGCGTACTACTACAACTTACTATAAAATTTTATGGAAGTTTATCATGTTATGAAAGATGACGGATCTTTTTATGTAAACGTATTATTTTTTATGTGTTCTTTTTAATTAACAACAGTAGATTCGTGGCTAATTGAAGCCGATTATTAAAAGATGTGCTGAGGAGTTTCTTTACGGCTTTTTTCTCGTCCATGACAAAGCACCTTTCCGAAAAGCCAAAAAATTACGTGCATAAGTGTATCAGGGATACCTATATGAATAAAATATTTGGCATTTGACTTCGATTGAAATGAATGAAGTTTAATGCAGAGCATACATTCCACATCGAGTAACGGATGCCATAGAAATCGGAAACTAAAAATATAACAGCTTTAGTGATACTCGTAACTCAAAAATGAAATTCAGTGATCATAAGTTATATTAAGTGTCTGTTAATTGTTAACTGTTTCGTCAAAAAAATTGTCTTGTCATCCCAGTCTTTGCGTAATTGATCGTACCTGTAGGCTGTATTTTTTTTTAATAATAATAAACGCTTCACACTCATAGCCCCACACTAGGATTCCCTGTGTCGTGGGTGCCATGGACAACACACAAGACAAGGACATATTGCTTTTAAACCAAATATTTTTTTAATATAAAATATGTGACGCAATTTAATTCATCTTAAAAATAATTTAAGTCACATCCATGGCACTTGCAACAAACTCTTCTTGCGTACATGGCAATGCGGTACAGCCCCCTGCCTGGCAACAGCGTTGCGTCACTCCCCTGCCCGATACAATCAAACTGATGAATACTTTCGACACTATATGCGACCGATACACTCGTGTTTAATACGCCTTAGTCGGCGATGCTTTGATGGTTGGGTGAAATTAAAAAGATGAAAGTGATCAAACGAGTAATATGATCTGAAGTTCTGAACTAGCGTATGTATTGCTTTGTTTACAAACTAACTCCAATTCCCGTCCAATTTATTATTGTTACCGCCTACCATACCTTCTCACCTACACCATGGGTTGGCTGGGAGAGAATGCCCCATGGCATTAAGTCCGCCCTTTGAAAGCCTAGCTTGTAGGTTTTACAATAAAGATTATAAATAAATAAATAAATAAATAACTAAAGGTTGTTACGCCTAAATTCATAAGTCTTAGTATGGGTTCATCATCATAATTATGTGTGAATATGTAATAGACGTTCCCCTTTGTTTAATTTTTCTATGAAATAATTAGGTCCTTTAAAATTATTTGATTTACTCTTTGATTTACTTATTCATAAATCACTTGAGTGTAAGGTCCATGGTGTAATGACAACGTACTTATAATAAATGAATTTTAGCTTTATTGCTAACTAGCTGTGCCCCGCGGTTTCACCTGCGTTAATTTATGGTAAAAACTAACTACTAAAATATATGATGTTAAGCTGTCCTCGATATCTATCAAACACAAAAAGAATTTTTCAATTCGAACCAGTAGTTCCTGAGCTCAGATCCTGAGATTAACGCGTTCAACCAAACAAGCTGAAGAGTTTGACTCTTTAGCTTTATAATATTAGTATAGATGTAGATTATTCCAGCTGCTGAGCAACAAGATAGGTGTTCAGTTTCCGAGTGGAATACATATTAATACCATTGTTACCGATTCCACATAATTAAATGAAGATCGAATTATGACAAACAAAATAAAGAAAACAATATAAGTTAGTTGAAAACATGCATTTAAGACAATATTGTAAAAAGCTGCATAATATTCTGTATATTGTTTTTAGCAATATGGATAACCATCTGATTGCACATTAGCTATAAATATAGGTATCTTCAAAAGATCAACAGTGACACAGTGAACTGATGCGAGGCGACACGCTTACCTCCACTGCATTCAACCCTCATATTTTTGTCCTTACAACACACTCTCCCCCTGACACACTTGATGTTTCCCCCCGTAATTACTTCCCTTCTTCCCTTCCCTCTCTAACCATAATACCTAGGTCCCGAACAAACCTAGGTATATCTATGGTATACCCGCCGGGATTCGAAGGGGAATTCTAAAAGGGCCCTGCGTCAGTGTGATATAAATTTGTATTTCAGTTATACGAATACATTGCTTTTATGCGGGGGAATGGCTTCAGTGTTTGTTTTTTCTTCCAAACACGAAATATGAACATGAAAGATTGAAACAAAATGAAGGCTAACGTATTCTATGTCCATTGGTTTTATAAAAGACATTTGATGTATTCTGAAACATTTTTGGCCAAATAACACATCTTTATTGTTTGCTTGTTGTATGTTCAGTCGCTCCTTCAGTCCCATTCGAGGTTTGTCACAGATGTGGTAGAGGATGGTCGTACAGTAAGCATGATTCAAACCCTTATCATACAAAAAATGTTTGTGTGTTTTATTGATATTTTACTGCACGTCTTTTTATTATAACTGTGTGGGAGGTTTTAAAAGTTTATCTAATTTATAAATCCCGTTTTGTTACGAGCATAATGGATTTGAAATGAGAAATCAGCAGCTATTTGAAATGTCTTGATTTAAAAAGAAGTCAAAAGCCTTAAAGATTTTACTTCGGAACCCTAAAATGGTCTTCACGTCAGCTATTACTTAAATCCTTAGCTGATACTGATATAACTATAAAACAAGACTTCTTTGTTTAACGATTGTTGTCATAAAAAGTAAAAACATTCATCATATTAGGACAATTTTAAGAGTCAATAATATTCAGCTTGTTTACATTGATCTACAGCTATGAATCTTATATTATTTACTGATTGTTAAATTTTCATTTGTCAAAACGTTTTCATTTCTGGTCGTTAAAACATTTTTGGACATTGTCAATGTTCTGCAAGTTTAATGAATACGGCATTCATCCAAATAAATTGAAAGTCACCAAAAAGTGTCCATTAAAAGGAATCAAACATCCAGCCTCAAATTAACTTGGCAAAGTTTACCCTCAAAATAATTAAGGATTCACCGCAATTATCACCACAAAATCAAGCCAGCCTTTGATCGGTATCTTGAAAAAACATTGAAACCAATATCAACTTTAAAGCTTTAATATTACGGTGTAAAATTGTAATCGTTTGTATATTTTAACGATATAGCGGAAATTTAAATAGCTGAGACGTGGCTTCGGCAAGTTTTGCACTTTTGCCTTTTTGTGAAACACCAAAGGAAAGGTCCCCGTGATAATTATAATTATTTACCAATTGTGAAAAGAAGTTATTAGAACAAGTCTACCGTAATTGCGAGTCTCTTAAAGTATCGTTAAATGAATAATGGCCCGATTTCAATAGAATTCGAGTCACCGCTTTGTAAAGTGGATAAAATTATAAAGGAGAGACGGATTTAAATTTCTTTGAGACAAGCCTCGTCGTTTAGTTGAAATAGGTAATCATTTAGTGCAGCTGAGTATCGTAAAGTATAGTATTGTATTATATATAAATATCAAAATCACTTAAAAACCTTATCGTTTTTTATTGTGAATTGGTTAATGACATGTTGCAGTGGTCACCAGCTACCAATCGTAAGCCCATTTGTTACTTCGGTATAATAGTCTAAAATTTTAACAAAATAAAAACCGACTTCAAATAAAGTACATCCTTTCCAATAACAAATGGATAATCGAAATCGGTTGGCGTGATATTATTCGTCCATTTGTCGCACACATACTTAATGCATACATACTGCATACTTACTGCATACTTACTGCATACTTAATAGTTTTCTCATAGATGCCTTTGTCAGATCTCGCTCAAATTTAAGTGGGACTACATGACAAGCACCAGCTTTTGATTAAAATAAGAATCATCAAAATCGGTTCACCCAGTCGAAAGTTCTGAGGTAACAAACCCTCTTCCTTTTTTGTAGTCGGTTAAAAATCGACATGTAAACAGATAACATTATCATAACGATCGATCATTGGTTGGCAATTCTGTCATACGTGGATTTAGTTAGGAGCAGCATGAAATGAAGCCGTCATAGCAAGACCATCAATCACAACCCGTCAAACGGTATCTCCTTGTGGATTGTTGAACCGAGTAATAACTATTTACGTTCCTGTCAATCCTTGTTACATGCAAGTAAACACAGTCTACCGTCCCTGGCCAAATTATTAGGAACACTACTCATAATCTAATTCAACTGCATTTATTTTAAAGAAATAATTGGTTTAACATCCCGGATAATAGTCTACTATACGAAAATGTTATTTAGATTATATAAGCAATAAGTTTTTTTTATATGAAATTATTTACTTTTTTACTATAGGTGAAATGTTTCTTCGCGATCGATTTTTTCGTTCGTTCCCATACGTTTTCTATTATTGAACTTATGTCTGATAAATTTGTTGGTTTTTACGAAGAAATAGTCCGCGCCCGCCGCGCCATCTTGGCGTATTTAAAAATGTTAATTACCATTATTTACAATAAATAGTTAAATCATTTTTATCGTCAATTAATCACACACAAATTAATAATTGTTTAAAATATCGATGTTTCGCATTGGGTGTACAACTTGTAACATTTTCTTAATATATTTAGGACAAAATATAACATGGTGTAAAAATTATTGCGATCGATTCAGTTACTGATTCTGAACAAACTACTTTCAAGTTTCGTATATACTAAGAATAACGTTGTATATTTTCTGAATCTTGGAAACGTCTCCAACCAATTTCATGAAATTTCGTATACAGGGGGTTCGGGGGCGATAAATCGATCAAGCTAGGATTTATTTTTAGAAAATGTTGTTTTATCCATGTTTTCACGCAATAAAAAACTGCTACAATAAACTCTTCCTGACATCTATTGGCGAGTAGCAACACTAAAGCTACTTCAGTAGATGGCGTTGATATGCAACACTAAACTGAACAAAGCTCGGTCATTCGGGTACTATCACGTAAAGTGGGCTAGATCATTACAATATTATCTATTGTATCATATATGTTAAGTGGATTTATTTCTAACAAGCATAAAACAAGCCGTCATACTTGGAAGGGTCTATCAATCACTGCGCGTGACGTCACTGAGCCGTCGAATGTTATCTTTCAAAAAGGCCAGTGGAGCGCGTAATTGCTAGTTACCTGTCTATCCGTGTTGCACGGATTAACTGTTCTTTGTGACCTGATCCCTCTTGAAAAATATCCAATAATTCTTTATATTTTGTTCACAAAAACAAAAAATTGGAAGCGGATTAGAGGTCATTATATTTTCGTGCGGGGCTTTATGTCGCTCAATTGAATCGTCTACTTTTTAAGTACTGAGTTAATAATAGTTACTGCATCCAATCTCATAGATCTAATCAAAATAATTTGTGATATGAACTTGATAAAACTATATTGTATTTGAAAATTTTACTGAACAATTAGCGAAAATAAATCTTGCAATACATTATCAACATAATAGAAAAAACACTTGAATTATTAAAAAAGTAAGAAATTTAAACAGTAGTCGTCACAATAGATTTACGAGTAATTTGAAACCACGAAACGAAGCTCACAGATTAAATCTTACCATCGTATACGAGGGTCCATCAGTCACTAGAAGATTGTCAAATCACATCCCGCCGGGTCGATAGAGCGCGTAATAGCAGTTCACCTGTTTTCAGGATTATCTCGTGCAACCAATTTTGTGAAAATGTTAGAGATAGACTTTTATTTTCGTATAAAATATCTCTATCACATATTTTAGTTCACACGAATGTACTAAGGAAATAACATAACCCACCCTAGCTATAATTTTTAAAAGCATGCCTCATTTTATCGACTCTTATGACACCTGGTCTGCTAGCATGGGAATATCTTAGGTCAAAAACAGCATAATCGTCTTTTGTCTGCATTTTCTGCTTTGATTGCATAGAATTGAAAGTCATCAGGTGTTTACTACAAGCAATAATATTAAGTACAATGTAAAGTATAAATTGTTGGGATTTTAAAAAAACCTGACACTTCTTCTGTTATCGAAGAACTCATAATATATAATTATCTCGTCCTTGGCATCAATTGACCTAACGATAGTTTGGTCTATCTATCGTCTATTAAGTTTAGTGCCTTGTGATTTGTTGCAAAGCTACTAATGTTGATGATTAAAATTTTTAGCGCAACCCAACAATAAATCCCAACACGGTTATGAAATTAAAGTACGTAACAGACGTGAGATCCGCCGAGGATTGATTTAATCCTGCGCTTGCATGTGAATGTGAGACCGCTTATAATTCGCAAAGACCTCTGAATCTGGTATGAATACTGTTGGGTTAAGAATTAAATATTCAAGTTGAGTAGCTTGAGACTAATAACATTTAAGATTTAGTTATAGATTAGGATAAAGTTAGAATCAGATTATTTTTTTTTAATTTATTTTAGATTGTTTTTAGGGTTCCGAAAGAAAAAATCGAAAAGAAGAACCCATATAGGATATCATTTGTGTCTGGGCGACCGCCCTTCAAAGCCAATTTTTCCCGAAACTACCGGACCACAGATGTCTGTGACCGGACCAGATGAGTTAAAATTTGCTACTGATGTGATTTTTTGTTATAGTTGGAAATAGTTAGTTGGGAATAGTTGGAAATACTTTGGTATAGTTGGAAAGCTTGGCTGACCAAGTGCTTGTCAAGACCTCGGACGCCTACGTTACAACATGGAAAACTATGATGTATACCCTTCGAATACCATAATAATAATAAAGTGCATAATAACATTGAAAAATTTTGTGGTGCGTTCAGGGGTTTGTAATCAGGCCCCCCAAGGAAACCATTTATCGCCATCCTTTCGGATTAAACACTAATTCTTGTCCAGAATAAAATATAACGCTACAAAGTTATCAACAAGACTCGGACCTCAGCGGCTTTAATGGGTCGCTAGGGACCTTTCCTTTAATGGCTACTCGTAAATTGGGCGAAAATAATTAAAATCGCGTGTCCACACACTCGCAGACCAAAACATGGCCATTAGGAGAGTGGTCAATGCAAAGGGGTTTCCATTTGATAAATAAACTAGACACCCGAGGTTCCCGAAGCGCTTGTGAAATAGATTTAAAGTGCTACGGATTTCCGATGATGCATTTAGTATTTCCATTTATTGGAAGTAGAACAGAATTTATCTTGTTTAAAATAATACAGAAATTATCGCATTTTTAAGCAATCGCGATTATTGTATCAGTAGTTTATACAACTCAAACTTTTTCATGAATAATAATCGCATGCTCAGTTGAAAAAAAAGGCATAAGATGAAAATTGCAATTTTACAGGAGAGCAAAAGAACTGTTAAAAATCATTAAGTAGTAGTCAGTAAGTAGAATTTACATTACGATTTTTTGCACAAAACCGTCAAAATTAATGATAAAGAAAAAAATTAAGCTTTTGTCCCTCTTTCCAATCATATTAATAACTAATATGTGCAGTGATAGCCTAGTGGTTAGAACGTTGGTCTCCCGAACGCGGGGGCCTGGGTTCAAATCCTGGCACGCACCTCTAATTTTCAAATATTATGTGCGTATTACAAGTTAATTATCACTTGCTTCGGTGAAGGAAAACATCGTGAGGAAACCTGCACACCTGAGAGTTCTCCATAATGTTCTCAAAGGTGTGTGAAGTCTACCAATCCGCACTTGGCCAGCGTGGTAGACTATGGCCTGTACCCCTCGCATTGTGAGAGGAGACCCCGAGCCCAGCAGTGGGACAATTATGGGTTGTTGCTTTGGGTTGTTTCTTTAATAACTAAAATTCAACGTAAGACGACTTTATGCTTTTTTCCAGTGAGGGTGCGATATGTCTATAGGTTAAAGGTGCGTGAAAATTTTTAACTACAATAGTTAATTGATCGCTACAGGCTTTCAATAGAAATACATAAACGATTTCATACTATGAGGATTTGGCAAACGGAGATCTCCCGCCAGGCGAGGTGTGTTGCCTGGGAGGCGGCCGAGCCCCGACTAACGTTGTCGGAGCATTTGTATATATGCCAGCGATCTTTGAAAACTTCGATAGCGTGATTCAGGGCCGTGTTACGTGTGTGCGCTGTCGCGACAAGGAGAATAAAGATATTCATATGTCATACACAGCAAACAAAATATGAAAACAAACACTTCACACTACGGTAATCTAATGACCCTTTACAGTCGCTACCATAAAGCTACAGGGTCGTAATAACACTAAGACTTTTTTGCGTATACTCGTTACCTCTCTATACCGATCAAAGCGCTGTAGCTATAGGGGCGGAGAGTAGTAAAATATCGTCAATCAGAGTCGCACTCAGACAGATTAAATTTGAATGTCGTTACGGAAGAGCGATGGTGATGTGAAGCACTGTGCATAAACTATTTCGTTTCTATCAAAATCAACTGAAAGTTTTGGATACTTGCTGATAGAAAATAAATTTGTATGTGTATAGTTCTGAAAATAATTATTGTGTTAAAGATTATTGGAATATTAAACAATGTTCCCATTGAGATGAAATCAGCTATTTGTTCACTGTTGTCGATGCACCCTCTTAAGGTAATCTGTACTAATATTATAAAGAGGAAAGATTTGATTGTTTGCATTGAATAGGCTCCGAAACTACCAAACCGATTTGAAAAATTCTTTCACTGTTGGGAAGCTACACTATCCCCGGGTGACATAGGCTATATTATAATTTTTTTTCTATTTTTCCTGAAGAGAAGCGAGGGGCGATTTCCTAGTGTTGAATATCTTCGTTCCTTGTATGACTACATCTCACTTAGCTCTGTATCCACCATCTCAATTACCACTGGCTAGCTAAATGGTAACATTTTTATAATAAATTGCGAAATATTTATAACAGCTATGTATTTTTACTCTAATATATAATGAATTCCTTACCATCCAATATTATCCACTAATCCTTAGTGGCCTACCTTAGTTCATAGTTCTTGTGTTAAGGCATAACAATTATAATCTTCATCAGCGTTAGGCATGGTAGCGCACAAATTTTGTTACAAGCAAACACTACCGAATGCTCTCGAAGTTATCCAAATACGTCGGCCATCTATTAACACCATCTAGTAACACATTAAATGTAGAATATACCTACCTATGTGTATTGTGTTCTGAGCACACATCCAAAATAAAAATTAACAGGCGGAAGTGTTTGTATACAGGTCAGCGCGATTAATTCTGTATTGATATGTCACAATCGCTTCACTAACGGTTACTTAAGTCGCTCCTTAGTAAAGAATTTGTATGGTGATTCTTTACTGAGGAGCGATTAAAGTAACCGTTAGTTACTCTGAATTAGGGCGAATGTCTCTCGACAGGATTTTTCCCAATGTATTACATGGAGGTGTGTGTCAGTGATAATAAACGGAATTTGAATGCTCATTTTTTATTAGTAACTAACACAAACGTGTCAGCTTCTTAAAGCGCCAGTTCATTTCAGTTTAAAATATTTCGAAGCCATTTTTGTTAATAATAAACCTATTTTTGTACCTACCGCGTTAAATAAAAGCATTCAACGTTTTTTGCACACGGCTTTTAGTCATAAATTATGAATTTTATTTAAGACAAGAAAGTCAAAGGAGCTTTTTAAAAGGAGCTCAGTCAAAGTACGAATTATTAGATATTTTAAAGTTATACCTATTAAAATGTTAAATGGGACGTAGCTTTTTCCATTTGCTGCATCTCAATATATGCACTAACATTAAAAACTGAAATCACCGCATTAAACATAACATTTTAACATCGAAATAAACACAAAAAGAGTTTCATAATGCAAACTATTTGGCAAATGTTTCATAGCAGCAAACATTTATTTTCCACAGAGCGCGTTAGTTAAATTTCGCTTTTCTCATTTTTGGCGTTGTGCTATAATTCAATAGAACACATAAATTTCGCGGAGAGTACTTTTCGACCGTACCTACAATGGAGGGGAATTAATTTGTTTTTCTTACAATGGGATGTCTAGACAATCGCGTATAATTCAAGTTTCACTTAGTCCTCACAAGACGCTAATGGTCGAAAACTAAACGCATATATAAGAGTACAGGTGTATTATATCACTTTAAAGGTGACCGGAGAGATTAGAATATAAAAGCTAAGTGCGATTTACTCTCATTGTTTACTAAGAAAGCTGAGGGTAATCTGTACTCTGATTAAGGCGCGTAAAATATTTCAGTGGATTTTACACTTGCTTCTAAATTTTGGCTAAAATCTTTGAAAGATCTTTCATTTTAATACGAGTGGTTGGATAACGTGACTTTTTTTATGATACTAAATATAATGGTAATAGACGGCAAAAAAGTTTCTTTATGAAGGGTAGTTACTCCCGCTTGAATATTTTTTACTTACTAATGGTGGTCAAGTAAGAAACAAGTAGCCCATTTAATATCACATTAAAACATTTACCTACCTGCATGTAATAGATTTGTAAAGTGTAGAGTATGTAAAATTAGATTTTCAATATAATATTCTAAATTTATGTCGGTCCTGTATAACAAGGCGATAAAGAATAATGAATTGTTTGTAATCTATATTGGTATTAATAAAAGTGAACCAACAAAAGAAACACATAAGGTGTATAGTTTTATTACTTTATTAGTAATTGTAATTAAGTAACCTTTTTCATATTATCATGGAGGTAGGTAAATAAGTAATACAAATATTTGCGGTTATTAATTTATTTAGACCCTGGTTCGCAATGTGCTTTAGTCATTAGAGAAGAGCCAGGAAGAAACTCTAAGACAGCACCGTTACCGCTATAATATTATATTAATTATAATTATAACATTAATTATAATATAATGTTACACTATGTATAATGTTTTTCATAAACAAATTATAAACTGGCAGTGCTACAATATCACCTTATTATACTAGCTTGGCTATATTGAATTAAGATACAGAAATAATTATATAAACTAGCAAAGACACAATATGCTTTACAGCATTAAAAATACAACGGTATATAGTATTGAAAGTAAGGTAGGTACTTAACTTCTGCAGGAGGATTTAGTTATGTTCCATAGTCGGCACTGACTGAATTAATCACCACGTAACTTCAACACCATTATGAGACTAATCTTATAATATAATAATATATTAGCAATGTATTAACTTTACTTCTTATTCGGTTCTGCACTGGGACAGAATTGAGATAGATTTGAGACCCGACAATACAGCGTAGTTTCTTTTTATACTCTTACCCTCACAATGTCACCTGATCGATTATTCGTTGATTATTGCCATATGCAATTTAAATTAATGAAATATCAAATAATTTATAATACTGAATAAACATAATTCTACGTTAATTTACAACATTCTTTAAGTATATAATAACAGCTAATAATATATTAATATATAAATGGTTCAGGTATGAACAATTCTACTTCCTTTGAGAATAATTGCAACACATAAGACATCAGTCATCTTATTCTCGTAAACATCCTAATTTTATAAGTAATATTTATCGTATATATTTATACTAATCTATCACATGCAAATGTTGAAATTGATCTGGATGGTGAAAAGCTCGGCTAAGGAGCACAAGAATCGAATGTCATAATTTTTTCCGAGTGTTTGCAAGGTGAGCTACACTTAGAGAAATTGGCTTGAATTTTAGCGTTGAATTTCCATTTCATCATGACCTTACTACTAAAATGACGACATGTTTGGTGTAATGGTTACAAGGCTCAGCGATCCTCTTTTTCTTTCACCGTGCTTTCCTTTAATAAAACATCCTTGCATGCATATTTTCTACACTACTTAAAAAGATTTCCAGGCGTTCTGCTACGACGTGATTTTTAAGTGAGTCGATGTGAATTTATAGTTTTTTCACCGATTTACGTTTTGAAAAGAGAACTAAAGAAATACGTATCGTATTCAAATAACATTTCTATACGTATATCTCTACTATCAAAGTCCCGTTTCACAAACCAGCGAAGTGACAATTTAAATCACTTTATTCCTTTTAGTTTCTTTTTATTTCAGTTCATAGTATTTCTCGCGACACTAGCCTTTAATATTTTATCTGTAACCGGTTCGCTGGTTTTATTGCTTAAGTTTGAAGGACGGTTTAGACTTTAGAGGGTGCGAACGTAAAACATCTCCTGTTTAGCAAGCACATTTGCAAACATTTAAGCTGTATACTTCTATATTTCGTGATAAGTGACATTGACGGGTTAGAACAGGTGCGGTTCATGGGGTGTTGAACTGTATTGAAGAAGTGCTACGTTGCGTATTATTAAAACCGACATAATTTAATGAACTTTGTAGAATTTGTACGACTATACGTACATTACCTGCTTCGGTGACTTCTATTCTACATTATATTCTCAAAGGTAGAATAAAGTTTGCCAAACGCTACTACACTAAGGATATACTTAATATTTGTTGCAGCGCAGACAAGCATTAACTTAAAAAAGTAAAAAAATACTTGGATATTACATTATACGAGTATTATAAGTAATTAAATAACTTTGTCGTATTTTTATCGTTCTTTTATTTACTTTTTATTATTACCTGACTGCCAGGAAGGGTTATGCTTTTTGCGCGTATCTTGTATGTATGTATGTATGTATACACGTAATTTTCTTTATTACCTCAATATCTTCCAAACTGTTAAATAAATTTAAATAATTAAATCATAAAGATACCCCAAGTGTTACTAGACACTTACTTAGATAAGTGAAATTAAAAAAAACAAATATGGTGGTTGTGTGATAACATTGTTTGAAAATATCAAAAACTAAAAATAATTTGAATACTGCAGCATGGATATTAAATTAAAGAACTCATCATATGATTTTCAAAAAGGTATATCATGATAGCTTTTTTGATAGCAAGGGTTATTTTTTAAACGCTTTTATTTAGCTTCACTTCGGAGCATCAAAGCATCAAATCTTCAATATTATGATCAAAATGCTACTCTATTTACACGGCAATAAGGTTATTAAACGCTTTTATATTTAGCTTCACTTCGGAGGATCAAAGGATCAAATCTTGTAACGTTAATTTGAATGACTTCCCTTTAATGAAAATTGATGAAATTTGGCAGACATGTGTATTTCCGATGACAATACACGAAAATCATATTTTAAACTAATTTTCATTGTTTATTTGTTGTTAAATTAAAAAAAAACGATTTTCAGACTTTAGACGCATAATTCTCTATGTTCTATTTTACGTAGAGACTTGAAATTTTCACAACTTGTAGCTAATTTTATAAACTAAACATTATTGAAATAAAAGCGTTTAAAAAAAAAAATTTTTTTCATTTGACTTATTAATTTTTAAATTTATATTAGTTTTCACCGTGCCGTTATAAAAGTTAAGTTTTAATTGGCCAAAAGTTATAATTATTGATATGCGTTCCCCAATCAAAACAATATAAATAAATATTTTATCTCAAACATAGATATGTAAAAATTCATTAATTTTAATTAAACCTTAAACCATACGAATGTAATATTAGAACGTTTTAACACCCCAACAAAATATGTAGCGGTGTCCATAATCATTAATATTCGTCGTTAAGACCGTGGCTTGATGGCAGTTTTACGTCTTATTAAAGGGTTGTAAAATTTTATGTGGCGTTAGAACTTAGCACGACTTGTTTAATTAAAAACGCCATCTGAATAATCATGATGCAGCTTCTACTTAACGGTTAACACGTCGACAAGTTATTAGATATAAACATGTTTTGCGTGCTAAATAATATTGTGTTAGTTTTGATACTAGCTTCTAAAGCGTGTTGTGTTGGAACAAGATAGTATTTTATAAAATTCTGAAAGATAAACAACGTAATCTGTTTATATAAAAGGCAGAAGTGTTTGACTGATGTATCAATGCACAGGCCAAACCCTTAGGGCTAGAAACTTAAAATTTTGCACACGTATTCCTCTTATGACGTAGACATCCACTAAGGAAGGATTTGTTTTTTAAATTCAAACCCCAAGCAGGTAAAATAGGGGATAAAAATTTATATATTGCAGAACAACGTCTGCCTGGTCAGCTAGTGTATCAATAAACAAATTCTGAAGGTAATGTCGTTGAAGATAATGTCGAAGCAAGATGTTTTTATCAGACAATCTTATTATGTAACTAGGTGAGCACTAAGGGTGAGATTTATAAGCCGTGCTTAGACTTTGTTCACACTTAAAATTATCTGAACAAAAATAATGGTCCTGAATCAATCTTAATATTAGCCATTTTATAGGACTTTTTAATTTAGTTTAGAGCACTGAGAATGTATATCCAAGGGAAGCAATGGTACATTTATCAGTACTAGTTCCATTGACGCCCTCTCTGCGGTACAAATGCGACCATTACCATACAGATAAGTTAATTTCTTTTCAACTTATCCATATGCTTTAAAAATTTTTTTAGATTTATCTTTGAATATTCAATCATTTTTATGTTTGTAAAACGCTAATTATATTTATTTCAGTTTACATTATCTTAAACTTAGGTATATTAAAATAATTTGGTGTAAAACCAAGTTAATTTAATATTTATCATTCCGAAATAATTAATTCAATAAAAAAAAAATTTGAAAAATATTAGGATTAATTGTACTTGAAATATGGCTGTTATTGCTTAATCGTGACCTACGATGTGTTTTTAACCTTTAACCTCTTTTGGCTTTTAAAAGCATCTAGGCCTTGGTTACAGCCTGCAGGCTACTTGCCAAGTTCGCTTGTGTAACCGTTATATCAATGTTTTATTTCATTTTTATGGCCTATAAATTAAACAATATTAGAGTACGTAATCGCCTCTATATAGCGTCTAAATAACTTAGTTGTATTGTTAGTGTTATTATTGTATCTTACTTTGGTAAAATTAATTTTTGAAATGATTCATAAATTGATCATACAGTAATTGGCTTCGAAACGTTGGGTTCGAAGGTACTCAAATAACAATTAAAATTTTATTGGAGACCATTTATTTATAAACTATGTATATTAATTGTAAAGAAGAATCAAGAAAAATATTGGAAGTGATAGTTAGGATAGGCCTATGTATAATACTGAGTAGTGAATTTGAAAATTATGCTGATGGATTGAATTACTCCTGACATACTATTGAAACCTGTTGCCCAGCATTGACGATGTTTTATGGTTGAGAAAGCGTTTCCGTTAAAAGACGATTTCCACTTTAAAGTTATATCAATTAATTTTTATTATTGAATTTTCATACTACTCACATAAGTTCCAGAGTTATTCATTAAGTTCTGGTAACTTGAGCACGTACACTACATTGAAGTCAGCTGTTAGGTTTGGAATGAGAATTAAGTTAATACTTATTTCAAACAGAATTTAACTCAACGAACTGTTTTTGAAATAACAAAATCAAGGTTGAAAAGTTATAGCACTTTCAGTTGCGCCCTATTGTAACTTTATTTTATGAGTCTCATGATACAGAGAAGTATTTTCGTTAAGTGGTAGAATATAATATTTACATTATTAATTTATGAGTACTAATGTAGAACTTTAGGATAATTCCTAAAGGATATATTGTTAGGTCACTCTGAGGCTAGATCCGGTCCTGAAGTTTCTTTGGTAATGAGTGTATCCATATGTTTAATGATTTAGAATCGAATTGAGAGAATATTTTTTTTATATCAGTGCAGTTTTCAGTCTGTAATGCTGCACAACTATTTTCCGAACAAAAACTAATTGGCATAGATAGTTGCTTTATATCAATAATTTTGGTCATTTAAAACGTCTAAGAGTTTTAAGGTACGAAAGATCATAAAGAAAATATATATCAAAAACGTTGTTAAATGATAAACTGGACGTTCTAACTTTAAACAACCATTTTATGACTCGTATTTCTCGATGTTCAAATACACTTTCACAAATCAAAGATGCCAGAGTGCTTGTCGTTTCAGGAAGGACATAAAGAAGGTACTTGATGGTTCGTATTTCCATCTTTCGCTAAAAGGCGAAGATGAATCAGGGAATGTTCACCGACGTAAACCGTTCTAAACATTATTGAATTAAAGCTGAAAGCTATGCGTCAAAGGGAGGGCTTTCAAAATACTCAAAATTGCGTGCTTGTTCCACGAATTACCGGATGCCATCACACAAAGTATCTTTTGATGGTCGTAAAAACATCCCTTAACGACCGGCCGATCTTTCGCCCTTAGCCCCGCCCACGTTCATAGTACAGCTTTTATGCCTTGTTCCTACCGTCTTAACCCCAATAATAAAATGCGGGTTGTAAATAGATAATAAGAGCCAAATACGCAGTAGACGCCATTAAAGGCGCCGTCATCGTAGTTTAACTGTCCCTGCCTAAACGCACTAATCGTCTTGGCATACCATTTAATAACATTTTTAATAGTCTAAGCCACTCAAGTTGCTGTCGGTTTCCATTCAAGCCGAATAATATTTCCGTCTCTTGAATGTCATATAAATAAATCAAAATAATTACTAATCATGAACTAGATGCAAGGAATTCAGTCACAGTTCTTTGAACATAATCTAAGTTGTGCAAGTATCTCCTTGCTCGTACAATACGTTAGGTATTGTAATGTACCCGTATACAATGATATTATTAAGTTAACGTATAATATCATTGTCTTTATAAACATAGGTACAGATAAAGATAAATAAAGACAGAGAATTCGCGGTTCTCACTTGCAATCGAACTGTGCCATCAGTGTGACAGAATCGCTTAAGAAAGTTTTGTCACTGGCGGTAATAGACCAACCGAACACTCTAATCTATATAATCCGCGCCTAATCTATATAAGAAACGAATCTAAAATTGCGGAAATTATCATTCCCCCTCACTCGCACGCTAAAGACAGGAATTACGTGCGAGTGAGGGGGAATGATAATTACCGCCATTTTTGATTCGTTTCTTTAATGGCGTGGCTTATACTAATATTATAAAGCTGAGGAGTTTATTTGTCTGGCTGAATGCGCTAAGCTCAGGAACTACTAGTTAGAATTGAAAAATTATTTTTGCGTTGTGCCATATATATATATTTATCGGTGAGGCCATGAATCTCCAGTGAAGGTCCAGGGACGGAACTCTTTATTCTACAGCGCTTGTCTGATGCAGAGGCTGGCATATATGAAATGTCATGTCATATTTAGATTAGGAAATTGTCAATAATGTAGGACAGATTAATATCGATGGCGTAGTGTTGAAGTACTTTGGAATATTGATGTGAACGTTAAGAGAACTGGAAATATATCGTGGTGCAAAGTAAAAGGAATATCATTTCATAACCAACACCACAGAATACCTCCTTCTGCTAAATATTCATATATTTTAGTAGTTAGTTCTTTCCATAAATTAACGCGGGTGAAACCGCGGAGCACAGCTAGTAGTCTATAAGTAAGTCAGTAAGTAAGTATAGTAAATAAGTCTATAAATAATAAATATAAGTCATTCAGTCACGCAAGCTATTAAAGTAAAAGCACTCCATATTGCATATTAAAACAAAACATATTTCATACCTTATTAGCTCATTCTATCCACTTCCAACTAATCCATTTACCCGCGGCCTCTTAGCAGATAAATGGGATCCGACATCATCTAATAATCTGGATAAAATAGTGTCTGTGGTATTACAATGCGAGTCTCGTCCAGGTAATCGAGTTAGCGGTCTGCTGGGCGCCGATCATTACTGCAGCGCGTACGCGAGTACGTGGAGCCTGGATATACAAGGAATAGAACTGGCTACGAAGTTACAACTTTAGCATGGTCGAGCGTGGTCGAAAGAATTCAAAACCGATTGGCACCATTAATGGCCACTACTGAGCATTGTTCTCTTCTCTTGAGGAGGACTAGAGCAACTAGGCTACTCGAGTGCGGTTTGGTGGAGGGGTTAGTCACCAACTCAAGTGTCACAAGTTTTCACGCAGCCTGAGGCCCTCGACATGGCTGAATGACTGGGTTTACTTGTCCTCCGAAGCGTGGAAACGCGTTTTTCGTTTTTCTTTAAGTATATTATAGTTAGAAATATATAATACTGACTTAGAAGTTATCTGAAGTAGTAATTAACTGTAATTAACTAATATAAATTTCTATAGTAGTAATGATTTTAATAATTTTATTATAAATAGAATAACTATTACTAAGTGGAATTATTATCCAGTTAATCATATTTGAACAATCAGGTATAGAATGATGCGGAAAGGAAAATATAGATTGCAGGAGAATTTAGTTTCACATTTTATTTTTTCGTTTTGGGAAAAATAGTTTAAAAATATATATAATATAGCCTATGTCACCCGGGGATAGTGTAGCTTCCGAACAGTGAAAGAATTTTTCAAATCAGTTTGGTACTTTTGGAGCATATTCAATGCAAACAATGAAATCTTTCCTCTTTATAATATTAGTATAGATTTATTTCAGACGATCTTCTATGAACCAGTCACAATTCATACATTAAATGAAGTCGATTCCAATACCTTTATAGCTATTGCAGATTGGTTGTCGTCATGACAGGTCAGCAATTTCGTCGAATGCGAGATAATTCCAATCGCCTTCAGAACCGTTGGTCCGTGCTAGATGGTTAGAAAAGATGAGTATGGATTTTATACCAATTCCGTACCTGCAATATAAATCCATTGGGAGAAAAAACAATATGTCATTACAAAGCTTAACAATCCCGCTACTGGGCCTGGCTAGCGCGACTAAGATCATACTTAGTTACGTTGGCCTGTTGCGAATTGCGGATTAAAGATTAATATTAACAAAAATATGATTTTTATCCATTACTAATAATAAAGAAACTGGGAAAGTGTGTGTCAGGCCAAGCGCAATGTAGAGTTCCGAACGTGTAAGTTTATCTACTATTACTCATTAACTACTTAAGCTAATTAATTATATAACCTATTTTTGTGGATTTTTGCAATAGTCCATCTCCAATCGTTTAGCTGGTGAGGGGGGAGAGTGGAGGGCATTTCATTCTAAACATAATTGGCACTTTAAAGCCGAAAATTTTAAAACCGGGCCCTGAATTGAAAAACGGTTTGAGCTGACCAATAATATTTTTGGTAGACATTTTTAACGATACGCATCCCCATATTACCTGCATGGAAGGTACCCCGAAAAAAATATTTTTCAATGTTTTTGTACGATTTTGGACTTTTATTAAATATGCATATTCATGCCAAATTCCAGCTTTCTAGCACTATAGGTCTAGGAGATATGATTCGGACAGACGGACGGACATGAAGAAACTATGAGGGTTCCTACAACTATAAGGGTTCCGGAATCCTAAAAATGATGTATTCTGTAATCGAATACGTTTCGCTGCATACGAGCTACGACACTACGACGCTACGATGTTGCTACGACGATGCTACGACGACAAGATATTATGTAGCTAACTCTGCAAACGTTGTTCTGCCAAAAATTTGCTACATGGGGACACCCTAATCACCCAGTAGTATAAAATATACTTTACGACCTATTCTCAAATCTACCAAATGTACACAAAAAAATCATAAAAATCGGTCCAGCCGATTCGGAGAGGTGCGACCACAAAAACCGTGACACGAGATTTTTATATTATATAATATTAGAAATACTTTGCAATATTCAAGTTATTTTTTGAAAATTTAGTAAATAATAAAGTATCGCCCATTGATACTACAACCTATGTACCTATATAAGAATCTTTTCATACCAAGAAACGTCAGAAAAGTATATGCTCTGCTCAAAACATCACAAAACGCTTAGTAACAATGACGTCAATGCATCTTTCTGGATGCCCATTATAACAGTATTTCCGAGTTGTGTCGGAAATAAATAAATCTGCACAATAACAACGGATGTCAACGAAATAAATGTGACGTCAATCCACGTCCATTTGTCGTTGGAAGATCTCAGATTTGTGCATCGGAGACTTACGTGCGTCGCGGTTATCGAGCTGTCTTATTTATCTCTTCGCTTTTAAGGTTTTATACAATCGATGATAAAGCTAAACCTGAGGATAAAATTCATCTTTGTCTGTTGTTTTGATGCATGCAGTTTCTATAGATGTTCTAGTCTACTGGATATAAAATTTTACTTAAATAATTTAAAAAATGGTTTATTCTAGAAAACATAATTATGTAGGTTAATATAGTTTACCTAGGACTATCATAAAACTGCCTGCGGCTGCAAATATTAAGTTGGCTTGCATAGAGGCGGTTTTTAATCGCGAGCCATTTTGTATCAATTGTGCAGCTTATTACTATATTTACACTTTCAAAATTGCATTGAACCTATAATTTATTACTTAGTTTTAGGCTCATCGTTTTTTACTACCGTATGTGGCGTCATAAGCCGCAGATCCAAGTGTAGGGGAGAACAAAAACTTAATGACAAGTGGACAATGACAGAGATTCGAAACGCTTGTCAGCTATGGGGAGCATTATCTTTTTGACTATGAGGAGATGATTGCAGATCGAAAGGCTAATTGAATACGCGCGATGAATGTTAATGAAGAAAGTTTTTTATGCTACTAATCGATAAACGAGCAGTCATGTTTGTAGAAATAAGACGCGTTGTAAAATAAGATACGAAAAAAACTAGATAGAACAGGATAGGATAGAAAAAGAAACATGGTATCTGATTTATTTTATTCACTTTTAGGTTTAAATTTCAGGGTAATATAATGGCAGACTGCTGGCCAGGTGAGCGAAGAATTCATCCACTATGAATGAGTACTATGAGGATTCAATTAGGTGCTACAGATGCTATAATAGTATAATATATTATAACCTTTTCGTTTTATAAAAGCAATTTAGTTTTCTTGGCTAATGTGATTAAATAGCGAACGAAGTTTGTCGTTAAACTTAATAAAATTAAACTCAATTTCACAAAGTTTTATCTCAATAATTTAATCCAATGAGATTAATCATAGTAAAGCGTCATTTGCAATGGTGTGAATAGAATGCGCCCAGAGAATTGTTGCTTATATTTTTCTAAAAGTTACTGTAAAGAATCCACTTCCTAGCTCCGGATCCACTCGCGCTATTAGTGAGTAAACTTTGAATGAGTGCAGGGAAAAATAGAAAAATAATTACAAATAACTTATCCCCTTTATTATTCTTTGTTTTACTTTTCTTTAACTGTCAGAGTTATTAAATAATAATGATACTTTAAATTGGAATTTTTAAGCAAATAGCTGACAAACGAGTAAAGGGCCAATCGATGGTAAGTCACCGCTTATAGACAGTAACATCACCGACGCCGCGACGCCTCAGCAACCAATGACGGGACAAATTATTGCTGGTTCAATGTAAGTATTTAGACACACCTATGACGTGGATGTCTTCAAGAAAAGAGTGAATAAGCTTTTAAATTAGTGCGCTCACCATCCTGGACCACTTTCCATCAGGTGGAATTGTGGCAGTGTTGCCAACTCTACAGTTTTAACCGTAGATCTACAGTTTTTTCGATATCTTCACAGTTTTTAGTAGCCCTGCAAATCTACAGTTTTTTCTTTATTATACTAGCGCCATCTATTTTATTCGCTGCGTACCCAAACTTAGGAATAAATAGTCAACCACCACCATAAAAGACACTTTACAAAGTCAGAAATTAAAAATTATTATGAATTCAATGCTACCAGACCATTTAAATACATTTTATAAAAATATGTAGGATTTTAAAAATAAAAATGAAACTGAAAATCAAGAGTATGTGCAAATTGAAAACGAGGCAGTTTTAGTAGAAATTGGGTAATTTTTTTTAGATTTAAAGTTGATTTACGAATACGAGTATAATTTCTTACTGTTTTATGTTGCTTTTAAGAAAAGCTGTACATTTACAGTTTTCTAAGCAGAATTTTACAGTTTTCTACAGCTTTTTGAAAGCTTATTTACAGTTTTAATCTAGATTAGGGTTGGCAACACTGGATTATGGTCAAGCATTAACTTATGTTAAGAAAAAAAGATGTTTTAATGTCTTGGTTGGTTTGTTAATGAAAAAGTAACAAAAAACTAATTGTAAGATGTTAGTGGTGTACTAGTGAAAATATTTAATACAAGTTGTAATTCAAAACTAAAATGATACGCTCATATCCTCGAAATTATACGCCGAGTTTTTGGTACAGTTAGCATCGCAAGCACAATCTTTTTAAATGTATGCCAGTTGTATTATAAATAAGGTTATTATAATAAGATGTTGATCTAGAGATATTTTGTTAATGAATAATTCACCACGACTAAAAGTAATCTTTTTATTTTTACATGTATGAATATGTTATAGTATACCTATAGGTATATTTATTTTATTTAAGCTCTCAACCAATTTATTTGCCCGCAATCTGAGAAGAGCTTGGTAAATCAAATCAGACAATCAAGTGGAAAAATCCATGTCCTTAGTACAAACAATCAACTCGAGTTACGCGGTCGGGAGTGACGTAGGACGGTCCTCACCTATCTCTAATACTTACAGCGTCCCTCCTGGGATGTTAGTGCAATCCATTCTGAACTTTAATCCATTACACTTAGAGTGTAACATTCTCGCATCTAAATGAATCAACTATACTATTTAATCACCTCTCTGCTCCCTCTGAAGTACTCTCTAGAGACAACGCTGTTTGTTTTAAAGCTTTATTACTAAGTAATGTGTACGTAGGTCAAACCTCTAAAATATTTCTTCTATTGACCAATATATTTAATGGTAGCGTACGCTTTATCGTGGTCGTTAACTTTACGCTTCAGTTGATACTGAGAGGCAACCGTACTTTGTAATTTGAAATAGATTGAACTAGATTTTATTACGTTTTTGTGTGGGCACTTATTTACCTTAAACATTACTTTTATGTCAATGGATCATTAATTTCAGTTCATTTTATAATACTAAAACTAAAGTTTAAGTTTGCGAGGTCTTTAATGTACCTACATAAATGTCCATTGACAAGGTCTCAATAATTGACCAGTATCAAAAAATCGATGACTCTCACACATCTCTCATGAGTGAATTGAATGATTCTTAAACTCTTTTCTTCGCTGCTGCATTGAACTTCGAAATTGCACAATACTTAATTTCCTAGGATGTTAATTTCAATGTGTCTTCTTTAAATTCCCTTAAAACAATATTGCCTATTTGTCGTTATCCTTGTATTGAAAACCTTCTGTAAATTAGCAGAGCCGTAAAACACAGCTCCATTGTGCACTTGTAATTTATTCACCAGTTCAGAAACAAAAAACTTGTACATTCGACCCAAGAAGGGTCCGTAACCCCGATGAAAAGGTGTCAATTTTTGAAAGATTGCACCGCGTCATGAATATTATATGAACGAATCGAGTTAAGGGTATTTTGCGATAATGTTCGACGGTCGTTTGGATGCTGTCAGCCTATGTCATTTCACATGGATTGGCCCTTTGTTAAAAGTAACACGTACAGTGTCAGCGGGACAGAGCCATTTGCGCGGAAAATTCGCTGCCTGAAAGCGAATGGGCCATTCGTGTTGAGCGGATGACAGATACGACACTGTCATTCGATAAGCATATTTGATTTGATTCGATGTTTAATATTTATAATGTTAATCATCGTAACATTATAATCTATAACTTTCCCACGATTGCACGATTGGGTTAATTCGTTCTTTTAAAGAGGAAGGAGAAGAACATAGTTCGCGATGTAGGTCAAGTCAACTAAGTGTCAAACATTACGCATCTTTTGAGAGCACCTCAATAAAGTTTACACAAAAAAGTTATCAACACAACTTTTTAGCCTTTTTAGCTCATTTGACCGTGATGATGTCTCAGTGAGGTAGACCTATCTAGAGACCTATCTATAACTTTAATATACCACCAAAATGTATCACATCTCTTAGTTATTAATTGTTTCATTAATAGCTATTAAATCAGCCGCACGGTTCAGAGTTAAGTTTCCAGCCAATGTAGATAGGTGACAGATAAATGTTTGTTTTTCAGGCTTGCTGTTGACGTCTCAATTATGTGTATATTCCACCCACGACACAGGGTATTTTTGAGTGAGTAAGTAAGGAAGCGTTTATTTGAAATATTGGTAATCTTAATTTTGTTTTCTTAAGGTACAAGAAATACATTTAATGGTTCAGTAAGTAATTTGCGTTAGTCATTTTGCAACTTAATTATATAACTTAATTATATGTTCAATGTTATTCGTAGTTTTCGAGCAAAAAATAAATTCGTTTTTTATTTTATTTCTTTATTCTATAACGTCTTGAAATTTCGATTTACGACAGTGCCCTAATGTACCTATTTATAAAAGAACTAACATTTAAAATACTTAAAATATTTAATATAACCAAAAATTAAAACCATTTTTCTTGATGTCTAAAAATCTTTACCAACCTTCTTTACAATTAAAGATATCATTACATAACATGATAACACGCATAGGCAGGTTCCACAAACAAAGCTATAGAAAGCACCCTCACGGCGATAATGTCTCGATATTAAATATTTATAGAGTATTTCCTAAAAAGTAGGAACAAGAGCTATAAATAACAGATTTCATTCGAGCTAACAGTTCGATAGAGATGCTTGTGGAACGGAAATCGTAAAATAAGTTTTTCTGCGTCGCCGCCGCCCGCTGTCTGAGGCAAAGAGTACTTTACATATCACACTTTATTCAGTTATGTTTTTATTGGGAGAGTAAATGTTTTACTGCTACTGAATTTTACTGCAAGATTGCTTAAATAAGTATTGTTTAGACAAGACCCTTTTAAACTAAACATTTTGAAGTATTCTACACATTTTTGTTGATTTCAGACGAACCTATTTATAGTTCTGTGTTTTATGTCTATACAATTGATAAACAAACAGACGGATGAATTGATGGTAAGTAACACATAATTGTTTTACTACTGATACTAAGAAGAAAGTGTGCATGGTAGTTATTTTATGCTACAGAATAACTACCACACACACATTGAAGTATAATGTCATAGAACAGACATCTCGAACAAAATGTGTGTCCCGTCCGGGAGGTTCGATTTTCATAATTGAACCCCGGTTGTCCTTTCAAAATCGAACGAATCCATTGAAGATTGAAGCCACGTGGCACCAATGCATTGGGACACATGTGATGGTGTTCGCGGTTTCGGTTCTATACGCTAGTAATATTACTTCAATGCACACACATGACTTCTAACAGATGAATCTACGACGCAAGAAAATATTTTATAACAAGCGAATTTCCGTTTTCTTCAATATTTCGTTTATAAATTTTGTAACGATCTCATGCAGTAATTTAATGCAAAAACCAATTTCTACTTTTGGCACTTGTCGCACCATCGCACAGTGGTTCGAATAGAACAAGCTAGCTAGACAAAATTATTTATTGGGTTTTTTTGCTTGGTACGGCTTTCTGATGATGTTTTATGACAGTTTAAGTGCAAAATATATACAGGGTGGTCCAAAAGTATGGAAACCCCTGAATAACTCCTCAGGAATGCATTTTGGAGGAAAATGTTTTATACAAAAGTTGTACTAATTGTACTCGACTAACCGATGATGACCTTGAATTTGACCTTGACTGTGGTTTTGAAGGTCAAATCAAGGTCAACTTAATTTTTTCAAATGGTAACCCCTATTTTTTATTCCAGATTCGGAAAGGGCAGAAAATTTTACGCAAAAACCGACCTTAACCATGACCTTGAATGCTTAATAAAGGTCATTTTTCGAATTGAAAAGCCAATGTTCGAAGAATAATGCCAAACTTCTTAATTAAATTCACATCTAAAGCTGTAATATCTGCAATTAGTTCAAGATTCTCAAAAAACCGACGTTCGCCACAGTAGTTCCAATAGAAAAAGCTAGCTAGACAAAATTATTTATTGGGTTTGATTGCTTGGTATGGCTTTCTTATGATGGTTTATGACAATTTAAGTGCAAGATATATAAAAAAATGGAAGGTAGGTCACGGGTTCCAAGAAAACAAAAATTAATAATAAATATTTTGTATAATTGAGATACTTAAAAAATAACAATAGAAAAAGATTAACAACAGTCATAAAATACTTAACTAATGACTATTGCCATTTTTGTACTAAAATTGTTGATATTTTTGAAATTTTCATTTTAATTTCCCTCGCAGATTCATTCGTAATATTTCCAAAATAATTTTTCAGTAATAGAAAATCATATAGTCTATTATTACGGTTCTCTTTCGGATGTTTCTGCCATTCATCAAAAAACTCGATTTTCGAAACTGAGAATTCGTATTCTGAAAAACAGACGAAATAACAAAGTTGTACTCGACTGTGCAAGCTAAAATGGGCATCAATTGAAAGCTAACATATATGGCTATGACATATATAATTTCTAGCCCAGGTACATGAGGGTACAAGTACTTTCTGGTCCAATGAAAACAATAAACCGTCAAAAAACTACATATTTTTTTAAAATTGAGGTATTATAAAAAAACTGGGGTTAAGTATATTTATATATTAATTATAAATAAAAAGTACATACTTTTAACTTGAATATCCATCACTAATATTATTCAAAAAACTTAAAACTCACTGACATTAATGTGTTTCTGCCATTCATCAAAAAACTCGATTTTCGAAACTGAGAATTCGTATTCTGAAAAACAGACGAAATAACAAAGTTGTACTCGATTGTGCAAGCTAAAATGGGCGTCAATTGAAAGCTAACATATATGGCTATGACATATATAATTTCTAGCCCAGGTACATGAGGGTACAAGTACTTTCTGGTCCAATGAAAACAATAAACCGTCAAAAAACTACATATTTATTTAAAATTGAGGTATTATAAAAAACTGGGGTTAAGTATATTTATATATTAATTATAAATAAAAAGTACATACCTTTAACTTGAAGATCCATCACTAATATTATTCAAAAAACTTAAAACTCACTGACATTAATGTTACTTCGGTAATCGCAAAAATGCAACTGATTTGTAATTTTTTCACCCTTTCTTTTTATACTGCCCTAATTACCTAATTAGTGGTTGACATTAGTGCAAAATAATTCTCGGATTTGTGTTAGTTGGGGTATTGGTTAGGGGCTCAGGTATACAATTCCGGGAAATTCAAAATGACTTTTGTCCAGCTAGCTTGTTCCATTCGAATCACTGTGCATCGTGGGCCAGCGAACAGCCTGCTGCTACTGATATGCAGGCGTAACGTTCGTCACTTGCTATCACGCAATTTGCTCTTTCTTTGCTACTATTAAAAAAAAAAATTTGAACACCCACAAAAATTTACGCTTAATTTTTAGAAGGTATGCAACACATAAATAATTAAATAATATAAAACTGTTTGATTCATGAATATATATATTCCTCGAGTATATAGGCATTTGTACGAAATTTCGTCCATAATACTTCAAGCATCTTTCTTCGGCATCACATCTACAGGGCGTCGATCTTTTTTTCTCCACCTCACGCAACTCCCATGTCTCCGCAGTATACAAGAATATGGGGAAAACGAGAGTTTGAGTAAACCGGGTCTTAGTGGGTTCATGATATTACGATTCTTCCATATCCTCTTAAGCTTATTCATGGCGTTACTGGTTACGGGCATACGTCGCTTTATTTCCTCGATACATCCATCGTTATTAGAGATTAAAGTTCCAAGGTAAGTGTAGGATTTCACCACACTTATACTCGTAATTAGGAAGTCTAAAAACTTGTCTGCACAAACATATTTCTATTAAGTGCCTATATCTATTCGTTGCTCGTAACGATTTATTGATTACGTTTATCAAGTTTTACGTCAGTAACACTCATTGTACAAGTCATTGTGTATAATTGTGTATAATATGTTTATCATTGTTTACTTTTTATGCAACGTATCGTTTAATCGCTTGTAATAAGACAGCGATATCTGAAAGCTATTTATACGAGGTCCCCGACACGATCAAATAATATTTATGTCAAACACAATATCCACCAGCAACAATGACGGCTGAGTGAAACGTCAGATTTACAAAATTTTACTTGCTCTGCGTTTACCACCCTCATACAGTTGGTGTGTATTTAATTTGTCATGTAAATATGTCTTTTCAGTAAACTGAAATAAATATAATTAATAGTTAGTTGCACTGCAATCTAAAAGATCTGGTTGGTCAATTATCAATTAATTAGTAGGTAATTTGTCAGTAGAAATAGTTTTCACCGAATCTAAGACAGGTGTCGATTTCATTTCCCATTTAATTTGAATGGGGTCTTTAACACTAGAAAGACGGACAGGGGTCAAATGACCCATTTTGAAATTTCGATGCCGATTATTCTGGTACTTTTTCAAATAATGACTTGATATTTCTTGACTTTTAATAAAATCGGTTTAGTTAACATATTGTAATGTATAAACAGAATAGGAGTTGTGGGAATGTAAATAAACAAACATCTACCTATAAAGACGGCTGGGGTCATATGACCCATAAGCAGCGTAAACTGTTTGTAAATAACGGTAGATCGGTATATTTTGATTATATTATAACTAAATGTTATTGTACTGGTCTATGTCTCGCCAATTTGATTAGTTTCAATACCCTGGTCAATGTCTTGAAGTAAACATTACTATTTTTTCAGTTTTCCTCGAGAACAACTTCCACATAAGAAGTGTTACAATATTTAAAATCTATACCAGAAGATCAATCAAATAATAAATAAAATATAATAATATTACAATAAAATAATAAATAAAAGCAGACGTGACATTCCTCCCTGCATGAAAAATCTGAATTTGGACATGTTACATCAAACTCAATTCCTGATAGACGAAAATAACCAACGGTCTTTGACAGTTTATGAAACAAAAACAAAAAGAACTAAAAACGAATTGTTACTCAGTAAATTGTATAATACAGTACACATAAATGCTAGTAACTCAAAGAAAAAACCTGAAACAGTCAAATTTTACAATTCTATAATACTAAGTCAATGTGTATTGTCAATGTTAGCCAAATGGCTAGAAGATGCAGTGTCTAATAAAGTTCTAGAAGATGGCGTGTATAGGTTGTTTACAATATATTAGATTTAGCAGTAAAATAAATCTACGGGTTATATATCAAGAAACTACAATTAAAAAAGTACGTAGAACTGTTATTCAGCTGCCATTTGGTTAGTAATTATTCCGAAAATTCTACTGCAGATACCACCCTCACAACAGCAAATTTTACTGCTATCTCCAGCTTCAGCAGAACTAAGAAAAAGAAGACATTGCTACCAACCACATTACAAAAATAAAATTAATAGAGAATGTGACTTTTCTAAAAAACGTTTATGACGAAGTTATAATCAGTCAAAACATTATTTTGTGGATTATTGTAAATTAGCTTGTGGTAATTGCAATTAAGTAATGAAAAACACATTAAGTAATAACATAAAAATAATTTTATTTTACTTTTATTCAAAATAATTTATATTTGTCAAAAAAATAAAACAGATACCATGGCCAATAGTATTGGGGTCAAAAGACCCCTAGCCGTCTTTCGTGGTAAGCCGAAATTTCAGTCTTTCTAGTGTTAAACAGTAAGAATAATATATGAAGTACTCGTACATACCCTAATATATAATGCAGAGTATACTTTAGCCTCTAAACGTATTCTCTTTTATGTCGTTAAAGCAACAAAATGGAGCAGGAAATCCTATTACTTTACCGCAGTGCTTAAAATTCATTAAAACCTGTTCTTAGTCAAATATAATAATTTATTTAAGGGACAAAAATCCTCGAAAGTAATATTCGTTTAAGCGTAATTCAACATAGGCACACACTTGTCTTACAATATATGGACAAACTATATCTTGATGAATTCGCAATCAAATTTAGGATGAAACGATATAACATTTATTCGGTTACTACATTAAAATTGGAATCTGTGTTGTATTTTAATTATCAAGGAATGATAACGTCTTATAATTTATCATTATCTAAATACTAACAAAAAAAACCAAAAAGTACTAAGAAAAAAGATATTCCGTACTTATTCCGCATTAGGTTACCGTTTGAAGTGCAAAAGTAAAACAAAAAATTAAACAAATTTTAACTGTTAGATTGGGTATGAAAAACAAATATAAACCAGTAATATAACTATTCTTACAACTTAAGTATTACAATTACAAATTTTGTCACATATTATACAATTATGTCACAAAATATACAATTTTGACATAGCTTGTCGTTACTTGATTACGGTCAAACATAGCTTTAAAGGCCCGTCGAACGTATTACAGTATAAATAATTCAGCATATCTTTAGCGGTATTATGTCATTTACAGCGTTATCTTTTAGACGAGTATTTACACAAAAGAAGAGCGAATCAAAAATGATAATCACATGCAAATCTTGGGATCTTCTCGTTACCCTTAGCTAGTCAATTTGATGGAGATAAGATAGAAGGCTGATTACAAAAGAACAAACTTATATTTTAAAACACTCCGTTTTGTAAAAAGGTGTGATGCTCGATTAGATTATATTTATATATTTTAAATGATATGCGAGTATAATTGACTATAAGCAGTATATAATACTGCTTTACCTATAGTAAAGTTACTACCGATTCCTCTTAGCCTAATATTTTAAAAGCAGTAGCATTCTTCTCCCACACGGAAATTTCAAATTAAGATCCTGTATAGGCCAAAAGGACTATTAATATAAAAATATAAAATTTATTACGTACCTACTTTGAAATTTAGTGGTCTCATGATGGGAAAACTGACTACTCTATGTCGCACTCCCTCCCATGGGACTAATGAAATCAATATAATTGCCAGAAGTACCATTGTCAAGAGCTTACACCTTCCCGTCCCATATCTAAAATATTAAATCAACATGTTATTATCAAAATGTCTTATTTTGGTACCATATCTAATATATTATAACAAAAGCATAGGTGATTAAAAAGAAATCCACATTGGAACTCGAGAAATATATCTTATCGTAAAGAAACAAAATGTTTCGTCTGATCCCAACTATAAAACATGTTGTTTGTACTGATTCAGCTACAAACGTAGAACAGGTGAAATCGTACCAAAACACATTTGTAGCACACCTAGATTTATTTTAAGCACTGGACATAAAAATGTCTACTTTATTTTTTTGTAAATTACGAGCAAACAGTCATTTGAGGGGTAAGTTTGGCGAACTTTTTTCTTCAAATAACGTTATTTTAAACTTGAGTAAGAATTTCGAAGGTAGCTGGTTTTTTATTTGTATAAACGGAGCAATCCATTTATTTTCTGCTACTGCTATCTACAGACGTCTTTTTATAGCCTAGAATCTCATCGATTAAGCAGATAGCCCACTTGTTTACACGGTGCTATTAGATTTTCTGATATGATTGCTCGATTTTTGTTCACATGTGGTACGATGAATATTATAGAAAACTATCACGATACAACGTTTAATATTCATACCTATTCCTTGAAATAAAAGAATATTCACAAAAAACTAACATCATTTCGAAAACAATAAAACACAATGAATATTCCTCAGTCATCCAACCTCAAAGGCGATACGAACAAAGGGTTCACCTAAAACTTTCACTGAAAACCTGAGTAGAATAGTCGAGACTAGATCTACATCCATCCATAGGTACGCTCGTTCGCTTGTTGTCGTCCACAAAAACAAACTAAAAATTCAAATCGTTGCCATCAAGTATTCGAGAAACGAACGCTCTTCGTTAGGGCAGCGCCGCCCCTTACCTGCACTGCATATGTTACGCACTACATGCTACACATACTATTCTGAGCTTGTTTTTTACCAAACTACAGTCTTGCTTTGTTTATTTGCTACCAGTTGACGTACGAGCTAAATCGAGTTTCTTTTGATTCGAACGACTACTGAAAACAAAAGAGCCAAGACAAGAATATAAATAAAACTCTACAATATAATCAACTGTATATAAGCAAGTCTTGCGTTAACTTGTACTTTGTTTATGTCCTTCGTTATTAAGTTTTCGTTATAATAGTGTATAGTGAAATAACAAAATGTCTTAGAACATTATTAAAGTTAAGAAACAGAATACATATTTAAAGTTATCGATTCTCAACAATTCAGTAAGATATACTACGAAGAAGATAAGTGATGTATGTATGCGTTATTAAAATTAATCTTTTCTTTCTATCATACATTATTGCTTTTCAAATGAAACCATTTTGGGGTATATCGGTTGGATGGTTTCAAAGTCTATAAAGGACATCCCCACAAACATTTTTTTAACATAACATATAAAAGATTATATATTATTTATTTTAATCAGAAAATTTTGTTAGCTCCTTCTTTCTCAATCTGTTTAGATAAATTTACAAATTAAATTATAGTCCTCGAGGGAAAAATTTGTATAAGTAAATATATTGAGAAAGCTAAGACCATTAAAAACTTTAAGGCCAACGTCAGGCAAGTCTATAACAAGCATATCTCCATTAATACTAGTTAAGTTCTCGGCCAAGACAAAGGATTAAACTTAAGTAATGTCTACTTCAAGAACCCTTATAACGACAGCTATAATTATTAATTTATAACTCATTCCGATAATGACTTGGAGCTTTCTCTAAGAAATAGCTGCCACGTTGCCTGCTGAGATTTAAGATGTCTCTAGATAAAACTAAATTTAATTCTATCAAACTAGTTGTAATGATTAATTATTATGAGTTCACATGTAGCTTTTCATGTTTGCTATGAAAGATCACACAACCACACTCGAGGCACTTGATTGGTGGGGGTCAAATCTTCAGTGTTGAAATTATGACCATACAATTTAAATCATAAGTTGAAGTACAAATGTAATATAAAAACGTTAATGATATTCAGTCCAATGTTCATTTAACCCTACAATTATAGGATGAAGTAGAATTAAGTATTTGAAGTGCTTGTTGAAATATTTTATTTTATTTATATTGTTTGACCGTACCTCCTTCTGATGGTAGGTGAAGATTATAATTAAGGCCAAGATTCTAAAGCACAATGGCATTTTAGTAAGGTACTTCACTCTTGAGTTTTAAAACGTTTTTTTTCTTAATAGGTACAACAAATAATTTATTTTAAGCCTAGACGCCATTACACCGACAGTTTATTTATATTCTATAACATTTAATATTTATTTTAAAATATTTTTATATCTCATAATTACAGTGTTCGAAAGTAGTTCATTGGTCGCCCTTACAAATTATTAATGTCGTTAAAACCAGAATTATTGCCCGGAACGAAGCTCAGGATAGAGAAATAATTCAACCAACCAAGGACTAAAATATTCATGGACCAATTACCCAAATTTATAACGTGAGGTACTATTACATTAACATGCCTACCCACAGTTAGAGATTAAGCCTATAATTTACCTTAAAATTACGTAGTCAGCATAAGTATGTGTAACTATCATTAAAGTCGGAATATTATTATATGTAAGAATATTATAACATAAAAAATAGATTACATATTTCTCAAGGCTTAAAATTAAAAAAATAACATTAAATTTACCTAGCATTAATATTAAATTTCCTTTCTTTAATTCATCCTTGAGTTATATTTGTGCATCCTTCTGTGCAATTTGTTTTTCTTTATTGTTCTACGCTACTACGCTCCTAAAATATTCCCTTATTAACTTTATAACTTAAACAAAACAACCGATCCGGGATGCGTTAGCGAATTCTATGAGTATAAATTTTTAATAACTCGTCTAGACTAAACATTCACGGAGAGATTTTTGCTTCGCCAATAACCAATACCAAGTTTTCCACTTAAGAAACCAGCATTGATCGGTGCACGTTTTATTGGCTGTCGGGCAAGTCCGCCCTTTCAGCAAATTCATTCCTCTTGTTTAGACTCAATCACATTCAACATAATAAAGCAGAGAATAAAAACTATAATGAACCACGAAGTTCGTCTTTCAAATGTCTGCGCGGCTGAAAATAGTTGGACTAGCGGGTTCTATTCGTTTACTTTGCGTTTACTTATCGACGCAATGTCGATAGCATTTAGGTACTAACTATGTACATGTTTTTATTTAACTATATTCATTATATTTTTTCCGAATGTATAATTACTGTTGGCCCTAGCGGCCTTTACAGCTTTACGCGGTCAGGTCACTATTATGTGTTATGTATGGAATTTAATAGACCAATTTGAGTATAATTTAATCATTATGAAAAGTATTATATTCTAAGTACTTAAACCATTTTCACTAGAAAAATTAAATAGTACGTCACAACTATTGACTATTCAAAATTAGTAAGGTTCATAAAATGCTTGGGTCTTTTCGCATCTAGGCGGAACAATCACAGCTAACCCTAGAACCACGCATGCGTGGGCACTCTAGTTACTATTAGTAACTCCTAAATCCTTTCCTAATTTCCTTTACGAAAATATCTGTATGTTTATGTGATAAAACTATTCTAATCTAAACCGGTGTTACTCATGATTTGAAAAGATTCGATTATGATAAAGATCTATCTAAAATCAAAGATCATATGTCTTTACCATCAGTATGAAAGTGAAAGCCTATTAAACTCTCTACAATTAAGCGATCAAGACTACATACATGCCTTGCAGTATGCAAGACTTCAGCCACCATTTATGAGATGAGTTAGAGTTTCGCTGAAACGTTTAGTTCTGCTATATTATTCCCGCTCAAATATTTGCTAATGAAGGAAACTCATATAGCATTTTCCTGGCTACCGTTGTTAATTAAAAATATGAAATAACTACTTGAGTTTCAAACTACTTGAACGTCAGCTGCATGAAGTGCATTGTTATATTAAAGTTTTAATTACTTATGAATTACGATGTAACTATTCAGTATATACCTACCAATTCAGTTATATTTTTAACGTTTTACACTTCAATTATTTTAATTTTATGAGAAAATATCTTAAATTAATTGACGATTATATGTCGTCTGTCAGTCACTAAATACTAATTATAATTCACATATATTTTAAATGCAAGATCCCAATTCAAATTTTAGCTAAAACATCGGCTAAAACCTGTAATTCACTTATGACGTCTAACTTATGCCAAACGTTTTTCTATTGCGTTATTTGCCCAAATTTTGTCTGAAAGATATCATTATTTTGTTCTGCTTATTAGTTCTTTGTCAAAACCTTATAAGGTACAGTTAAATAAAACCTTTAATATAATTTATGCAACTTTTAATGTATTGTAAATAGAATTGCCTCGCCTATCGAATGGTCCAGGATTTAATTCCCAGCAAAGTCAAATATAAAAATATCTGACATTTAATTGCTATCGGGTTTTAGTTGTTACTATATCTTATTTACGTAAATTCACGCAGTGTGGTAAAATAGAAATCACATGCCAGTTTATATAAATATGTGTGTCTACACCTTTGGGTTCATTTTATATAAAATTCATGACAGTACGAGTTTTTATATTGTCAAATTATATAGTATAATATACATTTTGCTTACTTGGGGTATCCGTCCATATTGACTTGGATTCCTTGTTTATGTTACGATGTCAACTTTGGTACAACTCAAACATGTCCCTGTCCACGTTATTTAAGTTGGTTTCTAAGATTATGTTTACAACTGTTTACGTTAGACTAGTCGTAGTCAACCATAGTAGTCCAAACGAATTTAAAATTTTGGACACGTCTCCTAATGACAGAATACTTCAATCGATTGCCTAGTTGTACAGGGAAAGGTTGAAGTAAACAGCATAGGCGCGGTCACCCATACGATGGACTGACTAAACGAAGTCTGTAATGGGAGGTCCTTTACAGTGCACCAGACTAACCACAAACATTAAAAAAACCGCTTGCTTTCAAAAAATCCATCATGATATATACCTTTTTGAAATCCTTTTGGTGAGCTCTTTAATTTGATACCCATATCGCGTTATTGAATTTATTTTTATTTCTTGATATTATACTTTAAACAATGGTATTTTACAGGCACTTTATTGGCACTTAGGTTATCAAGACGAATCTAACGATATCTTATATATAAATTCGTTCAGCGGTTTGGAAGATACGAGGTAATGAAGCATATTACATGCATACATACAAACATACATACAAGATATGCGCGAATAACATAACCCTTCTTGGGAGTCGGGTAAAAAGTAGACATTCAACAATTTTGTGAGGTCATATCTGCCCCATTATATACTTCACGAACACCACAACTTCTCTGGCAAGAGCGATACCAAGAAGATTTCAAACAAATCGTATAAATTTTTAATATATAAATAGTCGACAACGATCTTAATCTAGTTGCCTTGTTGCCATCAATCTTCTCAAATAGGCAAGGAGTCAAAGTTCCCCGGAACCCAAAAGGTCATTTCCTCTTATAGTTAATTATAATAATTGACGGAAGGGCCCAAACCAGGACCGCCTTATTAGGAGGTTGTGGTTACCCTACTTGGTAAAATATAGTAACGTTTATAATCTCAAAGTTATAGCAAAGATATCAAAATATTATAACATTGCATACGTAGCAAAGGTAAAAGTAAAATGTAAAAGTTTTGTAAAACAGATAGGTCAGCTAAAGAAATATTATAATTGTTATTAAAATATTTTCATGTCTGTCTCTTTCTTCCGGTGGGAATTCCCTTAGGGTAAAAGCCGGATATTTCCCCCACTTTTCAAATAAGCTCTATTATATGAAAATATGCAATTACTAATAATAATGCAACATGTATATCAAAACATAGGTCTTTTATCTTTTATATTAGCCCATCTTTGTAAACATAATTAATATTGGTTTTGTAAATCATGTTTTATTTGACCTCTCAAAAAGCGGATACTTGCCTACTGTTTCGGATACTAGCCTAACGTTAAAAATGCTTCGGGGGATACTTGCCTCGTGCAAGGATAGAGGCCTCAATATGATTTTTTTTGACAGAAACTATCAATTTAAGTACTTGGTCTTTTTTATTTACTGAGATTCTTTATTAAGTAAAAATTACAATATAATATAACGTAAAAAATAGTGTTGTATTCTCATTTTAAACTATAAAAATAAAACAAAAATAGCCTGGAAACTTAAAAGTTACGTAAGTTATTAGTAAAATTACTATTATTTATCACAAAAAAAACAATATGGCAGTAGCATTATTTTACACCAGATGCTAGGCTTTTCACTTTTCAACATTTCGGATGTTGCAATAATGTTGGAATAAAATGTTCAGTCAGCCATTTATAAAAAAAAATCTGAAGAAATATATGCCGATTTCTTTTGCATGTAAACTTTGGAACAAGGCGGAAGACCCTCAGAACTGGTTCGTTGATTCCTTTTTGTTTTTTTAATTCTTCGAACGCTAGTGTCAAACTATCTTCTGACCAGGTATTATGGCGCAGCATCACGCCTGATTTACACTTATATTTGCGAGGCATTTTGGTTAGATACCTAGAATAAATGCATGAAAAAGTTACCTAAGTAGGTATTTATTAAAATAGGTTACAGCAATAATAATAAATGCTAGGATTAGGATAGGAAGATAGGTGGGCATACACAGTAGACATAACAAATAACGTCGGCCCCGAATGGGATTCGCACTCTGGACCCCTCATTCGGCAGGAACACTATGTACCTGCAGTAGCGCTGGGCGAGAGAGCCAATAAGTTGGAGACAACATCAAAAGAAAATATTTGACTAGCTTGTTAAAGAATTTATAGTTATATTATTACTTTTGCGGATAATTTTCCCAAAGGCGACTATCCGCAAAAGTAAATGGGGCGACTATCCTTTTTGATACGGATACTTGCCCTTTACATTTTCTAAGTAAATAGTAAGAAATTAACGGTAAAACGTATTAAATACTATAATTTAAACTATAATGCATCCATAGAAACAAGAAGTCGAATAACACCCAATCAGTATTAAAAAATATTCAATAGAAATTACATACCAAAATAATTTCGTCGCCCGTCAAAGTTTCGTCTTGGAAGATATTTGCTCACACGGACAAAACGAATGCATATACTCTCACGGCTTACATGGCACTGAAGCCTGCGGGAGGGGCACTTCTTATTGTAGTAAAGTGTTAATGTCACCAACATCCCTAACATAGTGTATTCGAAACCAGGGCAAGTATCCCACTGAGGCAAGTATCCGGCTTTTACCCTATATAGTAAAAAAATAGATATTACAATATCTCAGCTTAGTACTTAACACAAAGTCAACCCCCTGTCAAAATGTTATACTCTGACCCTATTATTAAGTAGATTTATTTCCATTCAGTAACAACAATTGTAGATTGAAATACTTAATTTATGTTTATAACTAAATTATTACTCTGAATACAATTTACTCAACAAACATTTGAATTATAAATCAAATATAATGCTAGACTATGGCTAGACTCTACCCTAGACCACAGAAGACATAATATTGTAGTATATTACCTAAAATTAAGTTATAAGTTATTTGTCAGTATTTAAATACTATTTACACTTTAAACATTGCCGTATCAATCTTCAATAAAACCTATTAATTGTCAATTAATATAACATTTCAAAGAGTCATCATTTGTCAATACATTTATCGTGATTGACAATAAGAAAAGTAATTGAAATGTAACTTAATTACCTGCTCAATATTAGCAAGACCCTTCATTTCTGCGTAACTTGATTACTTATGCTAACTGCCAAGCACGTGGTACACGACTTGTTTAAGAAGACCTATTTCTGAAGTGTTCTTGCCTTACGTTCTTTGAGTTTCTAATGGAAAACAAAGGTCTTCTAATATAGCCGGTTCATGAGTTCAGCTATTATAGTGTATTTGAGAATGTAGATTAGCTATCGGTTCTATAACACAGGAATATGTAAAGCAATTACTCTCCTCAAATAGTTCCAATACATATTATGTGAAGAGAGTGCTTTCAGAGACTAACAAATTAGCGAAATTGGCAGACAAATAGATTACAAGTTTACCTATAAATGTAACTTAGAGGAATGGTTATTATCAAAAATAAATGTCTTTCTCTTATTGAAGTAAGGATGGATATTTTGAAAGGACTCATTGAAAGGTTTTTTGTTGTGACAATGATTTTCGTTAAAAAAGAAGAGGCCTTGCGAGACAAATATTTTTATGCTCTTGAAATCTAACTTGCAGTAGAATATAAAGTTATATTATGTTTAGTTAGTAAGGTACTATGATGCTATGTTTTTATACATAATTATTGATTCTTTACGGGTATCTATTTTAGGTACTATAATACTAGAAATGTTAAAATGTCAATGTCAGTCAATGATAAAGTAAAAAGGTGTCCGCAATTATATAGACGTGGTTCAGCCCTCGTTTGTCCGGTGTTCTTACCTATAATAACTTAAGATATTGTATCTTAGGTAACAATAGATACTACAAATTTAATACTGTCACCTACAACTGTGTCAATTTTTACAACCAGATAGACTGATGACCTAAAGAAGACATCGGAAAGCCGCTGGATTCAGAGGGCCCAGGATCGTTCGGACTGGCACCAATTAGGGGAGGCCTATGTCCAGCAGTGGACTTTAAAAGGCTGTTAGTTATATAAATAGATAGATATAAAACAAAACTGTACAACCAAAAATGTACGGGTGAGATTTGGGAAAGTTATTAACACCTAATTCTATATACATGTCAAATACCTATCCAGAAATAAGGAAAAATATGATATCTATTGTTATTTATGTGTTATTTCAATACACGGGGTATCTGCAAAATCCACTGCAGTCATCTCCAATTAGGAAGCAAGTCCTATTCGAGTTTGGCTTTCAGCCAAATACTTTCGCTTTAAAATCGAAACGAAAATGCTGGTTCTTGCTCTTTTTCCTTCAATATCTTTTTTAGATATGTTTTCTATTTCTTACCGTCTTTGCTCAAATACATATTTTTAGATTATGAAAAAAGCCGTCTTCTAGCTTTGGGACGCATGACCATTTCATTTGCAAAGAGGAAACGCACTTGAAATAATTGAAACTCGTTTTAAACTTCATCATATTAAGATGAATTTACAAGGAAAACTATCACGGCTATGTTAGCATAAGTAGTTAATGAGTAGTAGTTGATAAACTTACTACTTATCGTTCGCCCTGAAAACCAGCGGTCGTAGTTTTACTGCGGCCATTGCTGAGTGCGGTCCCTTTTCATACAGTTTGACTGCTACTCAATACTATCATAGTTTATAAGTTCTTTTTTCATTTTTCTTTTCCTTGTTGTTGCAGCATCTATGAAATAAAAATATTCTATTCTATTCTACTTCAGAACCCTACAATGCGCGCGGCCTGACATTACACGTACCTACTTGTATAATGGTACTTATTGATATGGGAAGAGAAATGTAACACGCGATATGTGCTATATTGACGGTTGAAAGGCAAAATTGACTAAGCGACATTGAGTTACTTTACAGGAGAGCAGTTTAAAGTTGGAATTTTTAGAAAAAAATCATTTATTTTTTTGTAATCCTTCTACCAACGTTACTCTTACTGTTTTGTAATCCTTATTTTATCATCCACATACATTGTGGCTTAAATCTGCTCTCTGTAAAGTTAGCTCAATGTCGCTTAGTCAATTTTTCCTTTCAAGCGTCGATATGAAAATTATCCTACCAATATTATAAATGTGAAAGTTTGCGAGAATGTATGGATGTTTGTTACTCTTTCACTCAAAAAGTACTGAACGAATTTTCATGAAATTTAGCACAAAGGTAGACAATGGCTTAGAATAAGATATAAGGTATTTATTATCCCGGTAAATGCAAGCAAAGCCGCGGGTAGAGCGCTAGTTCTGAATAAAAATATTGGAATTTTAATTTATTCAAGTAAGGGTAGAGTTTCTGATGATGTTACCCCTTTTATTTGGAGTTAAACATGGGTTTGTATTGATATATTTGTTGGACTGTTGGTACCTATGTACTTTTATTTATTTTAGGTATATGTTCTTGTTAAATGTGTATTGGTTCTGGAGGTCTTACACGATCATGACGTGTACTTGATCAAGTCTGCAGTTTGACTTGACGCGCCATCCAGTGTGCATGAGATATATGGCCAGATAGCTTACCGTGGCCATACACGATCAAGTATATGGATGCTGGATGCCGCGTCAAGTCCGCTTGACGCTTGATCAAGTACACATGATCGTGTATGGCCTCAATAGAAAGAGAGGTACCACGCACGATCGCATTTCTTAACCTTTATGTTTAACATGTCTTACTATGACTTATACCATTATTGTGATTATGGATTGTTGCATTGCAAATTTTAACTTTAGAAACGGATTCTATTAATTTATTAATGAAATAAACTAAGTATACCATGAAGTAAAACATGTGATATATTGCCGGTAAACTTTTAATGTATGCCCGTTTTGCTTTGAATGCAGAGGCTAGAGCACGGAGGGAGCGAAACTTGCTCTCTCGATCTCAGAATCTTGAAGAACTAATTTAACTACGTCTCCTAACTGCCACTTCAATAAATTCTGAGTAATATGTATTTTTATTTTATGTTTCAATTTATTCCCAACCCGATTTGCGGTTAGTTTCTTAGTCGCTCATTGAATCGTAAATAAGAAATTTGTGGACAAAATGTTTATTTTCTTTTGTGAGTTTTACTAAATGAGATGGTAACATAATTTAAGTTTCAACATATTATTATATAATCAGTGTTAAACATAATGACTAACGTGTTTATTATCCCAACCTACTTATTAAATAAACAAGACGTCAAAATTTTAATATTTAAGTTATACTGTAGGTAAGCAAAAATATTCCAATTGTTTATTTTACTTACGATAACTTATTGTTTAACAACAATCTCACCTGATCATAATTCCGATGAAGTATTATACCTACCTACAGAACGGCAACGAAAATTATCTTTTAAAGTTTTCTCTATTTTAATTGTTATGGTTATATTGCATTGTAGTATGTCTTGTATGAAAGGATAGATGCGTTCAACCTTTTACTTTATTACCAGTTTATTATACATATAATACTTGTATAAGCTGTAGAAATTCCAATAAGACCAAATATTTAATAACCCAATAATATCTTAGTCTGCGCTAGTTCTTCTAATTAGAAGGCCGACTACGCGCAATGCATATAAACGAATGCCATTTGCATCGCCCCTCACCTCTACTTAATTCTGCGTGCACATTGGATGGTTTATTTATTTGGTTTTGTTGGCACAAAAAGCTTAGACTAAATCAAAATCTTGTTTTTAGGGTTCAGTACTTTAAAAGGGAAAAAGAAACCGCTATAGAATCACGGAAACGTCTATCTGACTGGACGCTTGGAGAATCGAGTTGAGTTAAGTAGAAATTAATGTCCAATACTCAGTTGTGTAATCCCTTGAAGTCGTGAAAAAATCAAGCTTTCAAGGTAACACAATCAAAAGATTTTTCCTAAATAACCTTTACTCGCCGATGTACACGCGACTAACGGGCGCTCTGAAATATCAGAGGCGTAGTAAGTTAATACAGATATCTATGTATGTATCACTTACTGCGCCATATTCTGAGTGCGACCCTTTTCCGATATGTTGGCAGCTGCAACTCCGAACTCAATCAAACAAATTTTATTTATAGTATATCTTAGTGAATGCTAACGTTGTTCATATGCTTATGATGGAATACATGTTTCTTTCTTTCTTACTTGGAAGCATCATTCTTACTTCTCTCTTCATTCTTTGCATTTTTGGTACCTATGATGTTACTAATGTCCAGGGGTGACGGTGACCACTCACAATCAGGAACCAAGTCTGCTTGTTCGTCAGCTATTAACATAAAAAACAGTGGTACTCCGGGAGTACCGATAGAAGTGAAAACTTGAACATGTGTACTTTTTGAATCGTCAGGAAATATTTTATTGTGCAAGAAATACTTTTAATGAAAATGAATAAAGTAATAAAAATAATGAAATACTTTTTAATACTTCTTTATTCATTATTATCAATTATTACTACAAAAATTATATTACAATTTTTATTTAACACAATATTATGTACATAATTATAGTATACAAAGGTGTCGGTTAAGGTAACAATGTCGCGAGTTCAATGGTTTTTTTCCCATCTCAAAGATGCCCAACTCGCGTAAAGAAGTGTTCACTTCAAAAATAACTTTACACCACTTTCACTCAATATGGTTTGGTTTCATTGCTCTCAAAATAAGGCGGTGTATACACAGCCTTATATTAAGCGGACTACCCTTTTGTTGGGAGCTGAGTAAATGTCAGAATCACCACGTGATCATTTCGACCGGGAATGAGTCGAAAAATGAGCGCTCAGATAATTGACAGGCCGGAATGAATTTGTGATTTGTAATGTGATATTTTGATGACGTTGCTTGTACTCGTACTTCTCTCTCTCACTCATATCTTATAGTATAGATTTATAGTAGGTAGTTATGTTATTACTACAATTGTTATTTATTTAGGATCATTTGATTAGTTATATCAGAAAGTTTCACATAGCAAAAAATCTAATTAGAATAGTAAATTTTTAAAGAGTACTAGGTAATTTTTTCTTGAAAAGGTAAGTAACTAAAAGAGGCATGAAGCTATAAAGCCACTAACTTGGGCCAACAGCAACTATCCATTCGAAAAAAACCAAAAGAGGATCAAAATAAGAATAAACAAGCATTGAATACTTCAAATAATAATGATATACTTGTTAGGATAACTTTCATTCACTTTTATTCTTTCGTTTCCATTGGTGTCACTGATGTTCATGAGTGACGGTGACCTGCACTTACCATCGAGAGGCTGGTCTGTCTATTTTTATGCGATTCATATACAAAAAAAACTTGAGAGGTGTCAAGGGACACCCGGATGGAACGAAGTTCATTTCGATTTAAGTATTGTTTTACGCACTCAGCAGTGTGATTCAGAAATATGAAACTAGATGGCGCTGTACAACTTTCTGAATCATTCAGAAAGTTGTACAGCGCCATCTAGTTTCATATTACTGAATCACTTCAAAAACTGTCGTGACAACTTTTCGTAAGAATTTTTTCCGTCTAGCCCCCTTTCATAACGCGCGATAAGGAACTTCGTTCCAATTACAAATTCTGCTGTGGTGCTTTCTAGACTGAAATGCACTCCGAACCACGACTAAATAAATAATGCAAAATAACTGTCGAAATCACCGGGGAATGAGTCGGAAAATGAGCGCGCACGGATAATTGGCGTCACGGAATGAATTTGTGATTCGTAACGCGATATTTTGATGAGGTGCGGATGACGCTGGCGCCATTACGACTTGTTTGAATAGGGTTCCCACTAACGTTATAGCAGATTAAAAGCAAATGAAGTGGGATACGGCTCATATTATTGTGACACTATCGAGTGTATGAGATGTCACATCTTTAATGTTACGTTAACATTATTTTTATCAGTATATTTTCTTTACATTTGTAATTTTCATTTAAGTGTATGTTTTGTGGTCATCGTCTTCCAAAGACATTAGTATCGCCAAACATCACCGATTGAATCATTGCCGGCAGCGAAGAAGCGTTGGACTCGAATTATTTCGGGCTCTTCGACTATGCAACCAAAACGCCTAAGAATCACTTTACGATCTATTTTAGAAGGTTTTTAAAGGTGGTTGTAATCAAGTGAGTAAAAAGGTGTCCATGAGCACCGTCGGGTTTAAATTGAGGGTACATGGCCCAGCGAATAGGGGGAGTGGTGACTGTGACCGTAGTATCATCTTCACCTTATCATCATCCATCATCATCACCTTAGCATCATCCATTATTTACTAGGATGCAACAAGAAGAGGTTGACTTGTACTCAAGATGAATAATGCCCAAAATATTATCAGAACCCAAAATATCAAAACCCAAAATGTCCACAGTGTCAACACACTACACTAACGACTGTTTTCGTTTCTGCTTGACACAATAACGTCCAACTCAGAGTCACTAACGGTTACTTAAATCGCTCCTTAGTACAGAATTTGTATGGTGATTCTTTACTAAGGACGGATTAAAGTAACCATTAGCGACTCTGAGTTGGGGCGTAAGATCCTACAATTGCGCTAATTTAAATAGATACTTAACTATTTTTGAGTTACTTCGTTCGGATTCCTGACACTGATATCCATTTTTCTTTTAAAGTTCCTCGGATGTTTTGGATCTCTATAGTCTCCATTACTAAACATGGAATGTAATGAGGTTCAGTTGAAGTAAAATAGTTTGAACTCACACCAATTATGTTGTTTATATACTACGTAAAAAGTATAAAATTTTCCCCATAAAGCAATGATATTTAAAAAATATAGATACGTCATGCCCTTACAAATCAACCAAAAAATCTGTTCCGAAAAGAGCTACAACCCACACACGTTTCACTACACCAAACACACTACAATAATTCACGAAGGCATTTTAACGTTGTATTACTATGTCAAATCTCAACCACTTCTGACAACAACAAAACTGTGCCTATCATCTTGTTTTGACAGAGCGACTATGAGTAGAGGAGGTTAATTGACTACTCTTACGATCTTCATCTTCGGCGCGCTAGGGACATATCTACCTCTTTTTTACTTATAATATCATTGCCATAAAGTAACATTTTTAAGCAATGTCCTGTTTACACATTAAATCAGTTAATTAAAGCCGTTATTATTTTCACCGCATTCAATAACAATAAATTAATAACCACGCACAGTATGCTCTATGCAATTATGCAAAGCCACGGGCAGATAGCTATGCTAAGTATACTTTATTGAGTCAACGAAGTGTCCTGTAGCACAATATTATAACAGTTTGTGAGGTTCTTATGCCAATGGCAATAAGGGTGCGATTTGCTTGTATTATAAAATTCTGACTTGACTAGCCACTAGTTTTCTATATCCATGAATTCCCATGATATTGCGAATACTCCACCATTAAATTGTTATGGTGCTATTTACAATACAATATTATTATTCGTCTGGAATCGGCTTTAGTTTTTCTTCTATATGGACAAGGCAAACGCTTGAGTATTGTAGATTAAGATGAACTTTTATCCGGGATATTAAGAATTACATAATATTCCAAGTTTATAGGTAAGTTTGGTAATTTTAAATTAAATTAATTTTAATATGATTGCAATGTTGATTTAAACTTAGACTGAAAATAAAATTGTAATTTAACCATTTCATAGAAGATGATCTACGCCATCAAGGCGACAAACACTGCCGGAAGTAGAAGCACAAGAAACTCCCTAGCAGAAATTTGTTTAGACCTAAGACCTAAATAAATTATAATACTTAAATACCTACTTTGAAGTCATTGTATCCTACTTAACTTTACACTAATCTATCTATATATAAAAAACACAAAAATAATTTGTACGGATGTTCTTCATAGACTGAAACCATCCAACCAATATGCCTCAAAATGGTTTCATTTGAAAGGCAATAATCCAAAGGTGGTTTGAGATCACCAAAATAATGCATTAGACACATTCAGTCCATTCCTTAAGTCAATTTTCCATTTTCCCCATAAAAATTTTGAAGATAATAATTGAAGATGGCGCATAATACAGACTGTCAAAACTGATCTGTCATTGTCATCAGAATTTTTTGGCATTGTGGTACACGCTCAGTATCCACTAGTTGCTATATAAAAGTGAAAATAAATATAACATGGGATCTCAATATAAAAATGTAACTTGTTATATTGCTCTTCATAACTTTTTGTTTTCTCCATCCTGGTACTCCTGAAATTGCAGTTTATTCCTGGGGGATATTAACCGCCCGCCGAGTTTTTCCGTATTCCTTTTCATACAAAATGGGCCACTTCCTGTTTATCGATGTTAAGGTTTTGCCCGTCTGAGATGGCCCTAACATTTTATTGTAATCGTTCATATTTTACTGAATGTACATAAAATTGTATTTTTTTTCTTCTATTTTTGGATATTAAAAACATAAATAAACTTATATTTTAATGAACTTATATACTTGTTCGGGGCCAATTCCGAATTGCCGTTCGAAGCGTCCTGGGCTCGATTCCCAAAAAGGCACAATTTTTATAATGAGTTTAAATGTATGTCAATGGTCTGGGTACGTGTGTTCTAGTGGCTGTTACTGACAATCCTAGTGTAGGGGTATAACTAAGTATTTAGCGTTTTAACTATCACACATTGCAATGATTCTGCCGCGGCCGGGAATCTAACAAGAAACCACTCGTTTGGTATAGTATGTTTTCATAATGGAAATAGCCGGCAAACGAGCTCACGATTCACCTGATGGTAAGTGATTATCGCACATTACCGATATCAGAGGCATCATGGATGCCAAGAAAGAGAGAAGAAAAGGAAAGAAAGAACTGGTTCTCAAGCTCTCAGCCGGATCATTTGGCTGTAGACTCAAGTAAGTCGGTGGTAACTATCTGGATGGATCCCACGGAGAAATAATTATAGTAATAATGGTATTACATCCAAATAATTATAATTCCTCCAAGTGGCCTTACCACCAGCAGCCCGGGTTTAATCGCCTTTTACGACACCCATTCGGTGTTATTCGACCCATTGAGGTTAGTATTCTCAGCCGCCCCAAATACTGATCTGCAAAGTTTTCTGGAAGAAATGAATGATGTTATAATTTTGGAATGTACCATGGTACATAAACAGCTGTATTATGGAAACCACAATGAACCCCTCACTAATTAATACGGAATTATTGTCGAAATAATTACTTACGAGTCATATGGCTCAGTTGTTTCTAAACAAGAACAGCAGCGGGAGGGTTATTGAAAATTCAAAAGCACATGCCAGTGTTCGGGTTAATATCCCCCTTTTTTGCAAGAATCTTTTCCGGCCACCTGCGAAGCCATAAATTAAATTTTGAGTCTATTTTGTCTGTACGGAAAAATATATTAATTTAAAGGATATATGATTATTTAAATTATAAGTATATAAAAAATATAACTACTACAGGTACAACGGTTTCGTAATACTTAGGAGCTATGAACTTGTTGTCAACATTTACAGTTGTAATAATTGTGTGTGATACCAAAATCCATTCTTGAGCAAGGCTTACAGGCTCTCTTGTCAAGTCAAGTAAAAAAAATCAAGTCAGTCCTGTACTTCTAAATATTTTACTACTGATTAAAAAAATATTTCTTAAGTATTTAATATCGCACGTAAGTAAATAAATTTAGTTTCCGTCGTATTTTAAAACACTCATCTATATTTCTAACAAAGTTGTGCCTGTCCAAGGTATTTTTAAAGTCTTTGTGAATAACCCTTTGGTTGGGTACGTTGAAATGAAATGCTCTTTTGTGCCTCAAGAGGCTTCCGTATTATGATGTCGAGAACACGCGGCGTATAGACACTCGGACAGACAAACCACGTTTTGATAATATAACATTTTGATGAGGGTTGTGAAATGTTGTATAATGAATGGGGAATGTTTTCCAACTTTTCGGACCCCGTTGGTTATCAATATACAAGCTTTGAATTGTTAATAAAGAGGAATAGGTATCGGTAATGCATCGCTAATGACGTCCAAGGCGACGTTGACTTACCTAATAAATAAATAAATAAAGATAAGATACATTTTTCTTTTCCTTACATTTTACTTTTATTACTTACCTTGACCAGATTTATCCTTTGAAGAAATGCTCAACTTTACAACTATAGGGTAGATATTAACTTACAATCTACGTCTACGGCCGTCCATTTAATTCATCAAAACATGAAGTTCTTATCCCTTTGAAACTTTGAACATATCCAATCAAAGAGGTTTATGATATTACGGCCAAATTTACATCGTAAACACTAACAACCATCGTATCAAACGCGGGTCAAAATTCCCCAATAGTTCCAAAACGGATTACCTTTTGTAAACTAAAATGGGTCGCAATCACCATCTTGTACCAGGATTACAGAGGCGTAGGCTTACAACTATGTCTTACTTATGCAATAGAGAGATGGCCGGGGGCGAATAGATGCGACCCCTTTGGTCCTCTGCAAATATTCCATATAATGATTCGGTTTTAATTATTATTGCTGTACCGGCTAAGTTTTGTTTGATGTATTGATTAAAATTGTGTTTGTGTTCAAGTGCCATCAGGGCTGGTGGTCGCGTCAATAGACAGTAATCCCTAGAGGCGGGGCTTGTCACACAGACAATGCCCTCGTGATTATTTCGTGGGCTCGCCGAGACATAATCTCGATTGATTCACCAGTAACTATGTCTATGACTGTTTTGGAAAATTTTTAAATATCTGATGTACTTACGATGCATTGTTCAAGTTATTGTTATTGTTCTTTTGGCCAGTAATGGGTTGCTGAATGCTGTCCCATCCTGGTTTTGAATATAAAATGTATTGGTGGTAGTTTGTACTCGTTTTTTTTCTATATATTTTAAATTGAAAAAAAAAAAATGACTCCGATAAGGTCTGAAAAGTTAACCTACTCATTGAGACTGTTTCAATGAGTTGAAATGGAACATCTGCGGTAGGTTGGTGAGAAGTTGAGTAGCTTTCGCATTTCAGATTTTAATGCAACGTCAGGTCAGGATTACCATGTCATTGTTTCATTGAGGTAAGGATATAAAAAAATTGAAGTCGATCAAAGGTGAATAAAGTCGATGGCACCATATAAATAAATTGCTCATATCCTTTCAAGAAGTACACAGGGCTGATGATCTTCAAATAGCTCAACAGATTTTCTTCAATCACCTGTCAAACAAAAAGAATGCTATCAATATTGCTCCATCCATTCCACGATCTACGATGCCTCAGACAGACTCACGGATACAAAACAAACTAATCCATATTAAAAAATATTGTCTTTGGGGCTTAAATATGTAAGTGTAATCAGATGTCATATTAAAGTTATTGTTAAGTATAACTTTGTCCTTTACATACAATTTTTACTGAAAACTAGACACACAAGCAACATGTTTTTATCTACGTACGATGACTAGTTTCCTGTAACCCGAACGTAACCAGATGAAAATGTTCTGCTTCTTTTATGACCCTTAAAACAAAAAGGAAAACATCGTAGACTAAAGTATCATGTCCCTCCAATAAATAATCTGAAAATGGCTCTCACATTGAAAATTTAATATTAGGGACGTAAACACATCGGGCAACATTGTCGCGTAAACTATAACGAGCAGTAACTTTACGAGCGCATAAAGATAAAAAACTCATCGGGTCCACAGGCGAAAATATGAAAATGCACCTAATATCGTTCATGTATGGGAATAAAAGTTTTTCCATTTAGTCGGTACATCGTCGGATGCTATTTCCCTATAGAAGTCATAAACATGATGCTTAGCGGCGGGCAGACCTCCCCCTCCCGACCCTTGTCCTCCCCTCTCACACCATCCTCGACTACGAACAGGCAAAAGTTCAATTTTATTTCACTCTTTAAAGCCAGTCTACATTCAGCTTAGAAAAACGGTGGGCTTCCCAGTCCATTAGCTAGTTCAAATTAGACTTTTAATTTTTAAGATGGGAGCCCTCTTTGAAGCTGAGTTTGTAGCAAAAATTTTACGTAAAAAGTTAATAACATTCAAGAGAACTCTTTGTTACTCTTTTACTATTATCTTAAGTTATTAAGTACAATGTAAAGTAATATGAATATACTCGGAGGCAAAACAATTTAAAGCAGATTGTTTTCCAGCAGCGAAGTCATAAATAAAACACGCTGCAAATAAAAACAATACCCTCACTTAGTAATATGCGAAGCAATTTTTAATAATTACTTTACTGGGCCCCAAATGCAACAATTTTTGTCGGAGAGCGTGCTATTAAGGGCATGAGGAGGCTTGACGTAAAGCTACGCAAGCAAATAAACTCGACCGAAACGCACCGTAATGAAAGTTCATTGGATTAAGCCGGGCTTGTGTAAGCCTCAATAATAATAATAGACAAAAATGTACGTGGTCGCTTCGTATTAAATAACTCACTCAATAACCTCCAATTTAGGGATCTCTAAATAGACCGGGCCGCATTCCTGCCCAGGCGGGCATGAACTCGCTTTGCGGTAACGCTGTTTCAAGTTTATGTTATTCTCATTAGGCCGAATTGCAAATAAGTTATCCCGCGTTTAGCTACCTTACTTTGCGTCGTTATTATTTTGTTCTTTTCAAACCAGACTATATTTTTCATTCGCTGCGTAATGAAAACGAGAATGTAAAACATAAAAATGATAAAACAAAACCAGATCGACAGACCGACGAATAAAAAATATGGAAGCACTTACTTGTCTTCGTGAAACAACCGTGCAATCCAGGTAATGAGACGCTCGCAATAGAGTCAAGTAGGCAACTACAACAGGGCTTATTTAGCCGTTTGAAAACATTTTAAGAATATTCGGGACGTAAAGAAGTATACTCATTGAGGATTTTTGGGAATAGTTTTGTCGAGAACATATTTTATGTTTGTGAAGCGTGATTCGAGCTTCATTACAGGACGAATGTGACGTACCTAGTATCATCGTCTACGTAAAGTATCGCAACAAAATCGTGTTGAAATGGAATGTCATAATTATAATGTAAAGATATAATATTTTGACGTGATAACGTTTATAAAGACGATGAGCCTGAAAGGCATTCACGAAAACCGAGTAACGGCCGCTCACGTCACGGAAGCGCGCGCAGCATTAGAGAGAGAGGCACGCTAGACCGGCCGTCTCTCTCCCACTCAAGCGTAATCGGTCCGCTTGGAAGGCATTCTCGAAAACGTGGTAACGAGCCTGCTCACGTCACGAGCCACAACGCGCGCAAAGTATCGAGAAAGAGATACGCTGAATAATAATAAAACGAAATATATATCTGTAATTTAATATGTAAAATTGTAATTTTCATTCTATTTCCCGTTCCTAATGTGCGAATTGACAATATTTATATCATAAATTATTCTTCTACGAAATAGACGTTATCACGTAAAACCATTGTCCGTAAACCGACTTTACAGACAACCAATTTTTTTGTTTGTCTATCTGTTATGCTTAAAATATTTGCTAAATCGACATTTCATTCAAACATAATGTTGTCCTTAGGGAACTGAATATCAAAAATTTTATTTTATAACTATTTAAAGTTTCATGTTAGTTTAATATTTTCAGCACTAGCACTTATCTGATTGAATTTTAAATTATGAATTAAATATTAAACGTAATGGAACTTTCGTGTAACTGAATTCTCTGAAGAGATACCTATTCCACAAGGATGAAACGCAGTATCTAAAAATATATCTTTATTTCTATAAATTAAATAAATAAATCCAAATTAGACGCAAGTCAACAGTTTTATTAGTCTATTTTCGAAAAACATACAAAAATTCCACTCTTACTCCACTTTATATTTGTGATTGTTAGGAAACTACTAAGCTGACTGGCGTCTCCCTATAACTCTGAATATTTATCAGATAAGAAAAAAGTCAATAGTAAACCAAAACTTTATTTAAATATTTCAGACACTGTTCCAATTGTAAATAATATCGTTTCCAGCAGCATTAATACACAAGCAGATACAAGAGATTCAGAGCCACGTCGGAGCTTTATATCTTTTGTTTCCGTTTTGCAAAATTTCGCCCCATAACATTATGTTGATAGCGGCAATAACGCTTGAAATATTTACGAATATCCTAACAAACGAGCCAGCTGTGATAAATAGGTGATACTCGCGTTGGATTGACCGTGCTGGTATAAAGATTACTGGAACGCAATGTGGTTACGTGCGACGTGAAGCTATTTGTCGGTTGCAAAGCTTCGATCCAATGGGTATTTTATTTGATTGTTTGCTGCTTGTAACTATAGAGTACATTCTGTTTTGGTTTATTATGGTTTAACAGTGTCATTTTGATAGTAATCTGGAGGTTTTAAGTGTTGTTATTTAGTCATATCAATCATTCGATAGAGTTTCGTATTATAATCCCAACTATTCAACTTTTGTATCAACGCAATAATTTAGGTAGTGTTGCTACTGTAAAATAAAACAAATTAGATTTTACAATAATATGGGTATAGTTGAGGTGGAAATAAAAATGTATCAGTAGCAGCTTGAACTTCCGCTTACCGTAGCAACATATGCTGTGTCAATGTGATTGATTTGCGTGACACAAACTACCAGGAACTACCTAAAGCAAAGCAAAGCAACAACCCGTAATTGTCCCACTGCTGGGCTCGGGGTCTCCTCTCACAATGTGAGGGGTATAGGCCATAGTCTACCACGCTGGCCAAGTGCGGATTGGTAGACTTCACACACCTTTGAGAACATTATGGAGAACTCTCCGGTGTGCAGGTTTCCTCACGATGTTTTCCTTCACCGAAGCAAGTGATAATTAACTTGTAATACGCACATAATATTAGAAAATTAGAGGTGCATGCCAGGATTTGAACTCGGGCCCCCGCGTTCGAGAGACCAACGTTATAACCACTATACTCAAGTCAAACTCGGTTCGGACTTGATGTAAACATTGTGTCTGATAACGTTGCATAGCAACCACAAACAAACAGGCGTATGAAACTTTTTGTTGTAATGTCAGTAACTTATTATTTTTGTTTGCTTTATTTTGTTTGTGTTTTTTTAATAAATCAAGTGCCTTCTTAATGAAAAATGCATTAAAATAATTACATAAATAGTGACTTCACTTGAAACCTAACTTTACACAATTATCGCTATACGGTTTGGGTAGTCATTTCTATTTATACACATAGACCAAAACAGTATATTTTGTTAAAAGGTTCCAAATTGCTCCTCTTAATTAAGGATGCGGGAGCAAGAATTGTTTATTGATGAAAGTGTAATAAGATGTTGGTTTTTACCTCGTTTTCTCTTAGTGTGTTGTTGTTATAGTTCAATAGTGAGTTAATTTAGATGTCACAAATATCATAATTATTATTTAGTTCTATAATACTTATCTGGTGTACGAAACACAAATCAGTTTGTGAAAACCCTATAGAGGAATTTTAATGGTTTGTTTACATCGGGTCCGATTTGAATGTGAATGTAGTATAGGCTATCACTGCTATATATCACTGCCAGGAACTACCTACCTACTACCAATTACCTAGAACTTGGATATAAACATAATATATTCATACTTGATATATTGGTAAACGAGGTCCTTGTTGACTTTAAAAATAGTTAAATAAGATATAACATAAAATCTCGCTAAGTTTGTTCTTGCGAAACTCAGCAACCTAAAAATGTCCACAGTATTCCAGGCAAAAGCAAGGAATTCGAAGTAAAGGTTTAGCTTTTAACACTTAAAATAATTCCAGATTCATCTCAATAACAGCGCTATAAAGAGCAAGAATATAATTTATACGTTTCCAAAGGAAATCTTGACTTAAAATGCACTGAATCTTAAAAGATAGACTTCCGTATCAAAACTTTTTTTATTGTATCTTTCTATTCCCCAAACCTATACTTTATATTAAAGTTGTTTCAATTGAAGTCGATTTTATTCTGAATTTCATAAAACTAAAATGTACAAGAGTTTTACATATAAATAATAAAATAAAATACTAAACGGAACTCTCGCTAATAGTTTCTTCTTTCATTTCTTATAAATACAACCGGCTAAAGGCAAGAAGACTTTCTTTGTTGGTATTCAACTCTTTGTTGGAGTTCGTATTAAAACTAGAATATGATGATTCGCAGAGAAAAGGAGGCGTAAAATAATTGAAAATGTATTGTTCAGCAGAAACACTTGGCAGTCCTTTGTACGTGTAGAAAAATGATTGCAATTTAACATAAATATATTGCATTCGTATTTTTATAGTATGAGTAAATGTTTTAATAGAATACATTATCTATTTCAATTTGTCTGTCCAAATAGTTTATAATGAAATTGGGTACTTATTATACTTAAATATTTAAGGAGCTGATGGGTTTGTAGTCAAGCATTGACTTATGACAAAAAATATTAAAATAAAGTAAAATCATCGTTATTTAGGTGATCTATATTAATATTATAAAGAGGAAAGCTTTGTATTTTTGTATGTTTGCAACGAGTAAACTCAAAAACTACTGAACCGATGTTAAAACTTCTTTCGCCATTAGAATGCTACATTATTCCTGAGTAACATAGGCTATATTTATTATTAGAAAAAATTAGGGATCCTTACAAAAACTTCAGTAACGTGAACAAAGGTGTAATTTATTACAAAAGTATTTTAGGGTTAACATACGTTTACGGTTATTTCGAGTGATAGAATGTACTTAAAAACTGTAACTTAAAAAGCTGTTTTAATTGAATTTTTAAATCGATAACGCTATCAAATATAATCTATACTATAATAAAACTCAAAGGGCAAATTTTCTGTAAATTGAATATTTTTTAAAAATTTCGATTAGGGGACACTTCAATAACGTGTTAGAGTACAAAAACATTTTTTTTAGAATTATTGTCTGTCTGTCTGTTTGTCTGTCCGGGCATCACATGAAAACCCCTGAACGGATTTTGATGAAAATTGGTACAATTGTAACTAATACCCCGGGTCATATTTTAGGATACTTTTTATCCCGGAAAATTAAAAGGTTTCCCTGGGAAACGCGATGAAAGTGTGTATGGAAAATTATACATCAACCGATTTGCTTCTTTGCAACAAATGTTCCTTGCTTAAATTGATGAAACACGTGTTTTTCAGTTTTTCAAAATTTTGCAAGAAAAAGAAAAAAAATACAAATTAATGTGAATATTGCTTAATATGTTATTAAGAGCATATTGTTTGCGTATCTATGTCCTCCAATATAATTTCAGCATTTTATAAACACCATGGAAGTGATAGAAAAACGCAAATTAAGTCTGTATGAGTGAACGATATCCAACAAATAATCGTTTACTATCTTGGCCACTAGATGGCTCTGTATTTGTTGATTCACGCCAATGACTCTGTGATTTCGAAATAACTGCATTTTTCATGTTGTAAATCGTTACTTGCACAATATGAGAACATAAAAATGAGCTTTTTAATTTTTGTTTCTCTGTTTGTTTATCTTCATTAATATCTGAAGCCACTGAACGGATTTCAACAGGACTTTACTACGATATCGAGTCTTCAACTTAAATTATAGGCAATTTTTTAGGGTTCCATAACAAAGCGAGAAAATAAAATATGAGTTAATTTGTTTTAAACATACAAAAACTTTTTCTTCACACAAATTATGGCATTATACATTTCTTAGTTTTTTTTATATTTTGCAAGGCCAAAGCGTGGCATTGAAGTACTTATTTTTTACTTTATAATAATTCAAATACACATAAATAAAATTGAAGTGTCTGTCTGTGATTTCTAAATAAATGTTTTTCAAGTTGTAAATCTATACTTGCACGATACCAAAACCGAAAAACGAGTTTTTCAAATTAAAGAATAGGGTTTTCCACTTAAAGGGTTCCTTGGGGATATGCTATGAAAGTTTGTATGGGAAAATAAAAAAATGGGTCAATTTGTTTTAAACTTACAAAAACCTTTTCTTCACATAATATAATAAGGCATACATATGCATTTCTTAGTTTATTTCTATTTTGCAAGATGGAGCTTGAATATGGCACTGAAATATTTTTTTTACTTAATACCTATTTTTATATTAACTTTGTTTTTAAAACATGAATTGTCTATTTATGGCTTACAACGTAAATTTAGCATTTTTTATATTTCATCCTGGAAGGGGTTGAAAATCGTAATTCAGTTGTACGAACAGTTGACATTGAACAAATTGAATAATCTATCATCCAACCATCCATCAGATCAGCCCTTGGAGGTCCACTGCTGGACATAGGCCTCCCCTAACTTGCGCCACTCTGACCGGTCCTAAGCCTTCTGAATCCAGATAATCTATAGTACTATAATAAAACTCAAAGGGCATATTTTCTGTACATTGAATATTTAAAAAAAAATTCGATTAGGGGGCACTTCGATAACGTGTTAAAGCACAAAATTATTTTTTTTAGAATTATATAATAGAGTCTGTCTGTCTGTTTGTCTGTCCGGGCATCACATGAAAACATAAGATTAGCATAAGTAGTTAATGAGTTGCCGGCCAAGAAAGAGACAAGAAAAATAAAGAAAGAACTGGCTCTCAAGCCCCCAGCCGGAAAACAAGTCGTTTGGCGGCTGACTTATGCTCAAGGGTGGTAGCTATCCAGACGAACCCCATTGAGAATTAATAATAGTAATAATGGTATTAATGTACAATTAAAATCAATAATACCAATATAATCCCTCGAGGGTCTTACCACCAGCGGGCCGGATTTAGGCGCCTCTTACGACACCCATCCAGCGTAGGATTGGGGTAAGTATTCTAAGCCGCCCTAATACGGCTAAAATGTAATCTTACAATAAAAACAAAATAACTGTAACACAATTGTTTGGTAATACGGGATGTAAGGCTAAGGGCTTCTTCTTCGTCATCTTAAAACTCAGAAATATAAAAATTCATATGTAAGCTCATAGCCAAAAACAAAAATTTACTGTGAAATTTTTTTTGGGAAATTCATCTCACTCAGAAACTTCATCATTTTAGAACACACATGTGAAAACATACCGCCATGTTAGCTTTTCGCTACAAACAAAAATTAACTATAAAAGATTTTTTTGATTCATCTGCTAAGGGCTAAAGGATGAAAGTTTGTATGGGTTAGGAGAAAATCATTTTCATTTGACTTCAAATTTTTCTTAGATTTTTTTATAATTAGTAATTATTAAATTTAAAAGAGATGAAAAATGTTGTTTGTCACTAATTCTTTGCTGCCCAAAAAAGAAAAGGAATGTACGTTTTTGTGTATTCTGTAAAATGACAATGTAAATTTTAAAAAAACTCTCAGGCCCTGACTTAGATAAACCTCTAAACTCTAAAAAGTTCAAATATTTTGGGAACTTTCATATGGATGGGTCATTAATGGTTCACTATTGAGCATGGCTCTCTTCTCTTGAGGAGGCCCAGAGTATACTCCACCACTTTGCTCCAGTGCGGATTGGTGGAGGGATTAGAGACCAACCCAAGTGTCGGAAGTCATTGCGCCGGGCGAGGGCCTCCGACATATCATAACGACTGTTATCTTACGATAATAACCAGACCAACAGCTTTACGTGCTCTCCGGAACACGGAGAGCTCAAGAATTTTTTGCCACTAGCGGCCACCTATCCAACTACCGATCGCGCTCGATTACTACCAACACAAGTCGTGGCGTCCGGGCTATGCGCTTCTCCCAATGGATAATTAATGGGTTCTAACATGTCACTCATGCTGTAATTTTGGTGAAAAGTTTGGTATCTTGCTGACTACCAATCACACTAGAATATCAGATCGTAGTTATCATTTTATTGTTTTAGCAATTTTAGAGTGCATGATACAACACTAGAGATTTGTTTAATATTTCACTCATTTACATAATACATTATACTTACTAAGTGTAGGTGTAAAAGCTTCAAACCAAAATGGGCTAATACAAGGCACGGATCTTCTCTCCTCATAGTCCGGACAAGTTTGTTCTTAATGTACGAAAAACATGTTTTATAATGAAGGCATCTTTATTTTCAGCGTACGAAGTCGCGGGTAACAGCTAGTCGATAAATATAAATCGAAATCAAAATGAAATTTTCAACTGCTTATAAATACTCATGAAACAGTTGAACTGTCGAACGGTCGTACGATCGTACGATCGAACGGTCGAACAACGTCAGGATCGGATGGTCCCTCGTTCATTAGCAATGAGTATGACGGCACCGCGGACGGACACCCTCTCGGCTCGGATTATATCACAACCAAATCCCAAGCGTCAGTCCACTGGCCCCACCTTGATGCTCATTTTGCTATTCATTGTCTTGCGAGACACATGGACTGTTAGATTGAGTCCAGACTGCTATTGGTTTTGATTTGAGTATTTTTTCTTTATAAACGTTCACAGACACACACATCGGAATTTTATTCCATGCATAAGGTGGATAAGACAATAAGAATACGTTCTTATTGTCTTATTGCCATCGCGATCCAGTTTAAACATTTGTTATATCTGACATGTGTGTGCTGCGGATTTAGTGCTAGCAACTGGGTTATGGTCGTAGCACACATATCAACTCGTAAACGGAACGTAAACGTATCAACTCTTGCATGTCAGTATTCTTTGTATGAAACTCCCTACTGTAAAGCACACTTATCGGATTCGTAACTTAATCGCCTCGCCTCGAGACAAGCTCACGAACCGCGGTACGGTGCGTGGACGACTTGCCGTACCCGCGCTTACGTCTCACCGTACGCTATCCTTCGACTTTCCGTTTCCTCGTGCGCGCGCCGCGTCGCGGCTACCTCTGCATCGGCGAACTGCTGTCATTCATTCCGTCAACCAGCGACCGGCGAGCCGTAAGCGCGGCGTCGCCTAGCCGTAGCCGAGTCGATTTGGAGCTGTTGGTCGGTTATAACGCGCTTACGTTAGGTTGACGGCGAGGCGATCCGGTGCCGATCCCTTTCCGAGTTGATATGTGCGCTACGACCATTATTGGGCAACTAGCAAGTGGCTTGTCTTTTCGTTTTTCAGGTATTTTCCAAAAAAATATGCCTTGATGGGCGTCATTGATTATCACGAACGCATGTCGGCTATTAACGTTAAACAGCTCGGATTTTTTACAAGCTTTAATTTAACTTGCAATGTATGTATGTTTGTCCGGATCGAATCTTGCAACTGAATTTTAAATCTTTAACCGATTGAGCTGTTTTTGATTTGGTATATACTTTTATTTTGGATGACAATGTATGCTTAGCTATGTGACGTCATATGGCGGATCATCTAAGATGGCGGACTAGTTACTTTTTCTGCACTACCACAGTATTGGTATCAAATGAAAGAACTTGCTGAGGAGAACATAAAAAAGCTTGTTTTTAAAAAGTTTTTTTACCATTAATTGATTATTTAAAGTTAATTAATGTATTTTAATAAATTTGTTGTAATTTATAATAAATTATGTAATTCTCTCAAATAACTATTTATTGAAAAAGTTGAAATGCCTTTACAACATTATTAAATTTTATAATATTCTTCGTTTCCGTATGTATCAGGTACTGGTCAGTAACAATTGCCTTTAGACAAGTCAATAGAGTACCCCTAATTAATAGAACTACCCGCTCCATCCGACCAATTAGGAGGCAAATTTCAAATATTACACTAATTAAGGAAATATTCCTTTGTGTTGGCCATTTCTGGTAGTTATAATGGTCATACAATGTATCCCTTTCAGAAGTAAAGTGGGCCCTTAGCAACATTCTATAATGTGTATGTTTTATTTAAACAGCAAGAGAGCCGCCTGATATTTAATCTAATACCTTTAAACGAGCAATTCTTGTATATATATATATAATTGGAATCTCGGAATCGGCTCCAACGATTTTCATGAAATTTAGTATATAGGGGGATTCGGGGGCGATAAATCGATCTAGCTAGGATTCATTTTTAGAAAATAACGTTTTATCGGTGTTTTCAGGCAATGATAAACTTCTACAAGTAGCAATACTAACGCTACTTCAGTAAACGGCGTTGTTAAGCAACACTAAACCGAGCAAAGCTCGGTCATCCGGATATTGGTCAATAATATGAGCTAGAACTTTTTAATTTTTTACAATAATAAATCTAAGTTAGTTACAACGTCTTTTCATAATAGGATCTAAAAAGTGACTATGGATTTAAAATAAATTTAACTTTTATATTAATATAAAATTAATTTAAAAACAATGCCAATTTATAAACAAACCCGTATACCTAACCCCAAACTTTCTAAAATATCTCAGTGAAACCGCATCGACAACCGAAACAGACCGAAAAAAAAATTGGTTGTCTGTAAAGTCGGTTTACGGACAATGGTTTTACGTGATAACGTCTATTTCGTAGAAGAATAATTTATGATATAAATATTGTCAATTCGCACATTAGGAACGGGAAATAGAATGAAAATTACAATTTTACATATTAAATTACAGATATATATTTCGTTTTATTATTATTCAGCGTATCTCTTTCTCGATACTTTGCGCGCGTTGTGGCTCGTGACGTGAGCAGGCTCGTTACCACGTTTTCGAGAATGCCTTCCAAGCGGACCGATTACGCTTGAGTGGGAGAGAGACGGCCGGTCTAGCGTGCCTCTCTCTCTAATGCTGCGCGCGCTTCCGTGACGTGAGCGGCCGTTACTCGGATTTCGTGAATGCCTTTCAGGCTCATCGTCTTTATAAACGTTATCACGTCAAAATGTAATAAAAAATATTTTTATGGGATCTATCGCGTTAATTAAAACGACTATTATAACGAATAACAGTTTTTACAAATATCTTCCGTGCACAAACAGTTAAAGTTTTAATATTCTGTAAGTATAACTAGACGATACCTCTGTTATTTCGCTAATCAACTAACGATATCTCGGGGCTACCAGCTAATTCATGCGCCGGCATGACGTCTATTCAGCATGTAACGATTTCCCCAAGGAACTGCCGACGACGATATCTAATTACAAATTCGATACGCCCAATAAATATTCCAATGGTTTCCAATTTACATAATGCTACTCTTGCTGTACCTTATAAGCTTAGGCGCTTCGTCCATAAGGTAGTAAGTACTGTTTTGTAGGAACGTGTTGTATGAATCCAAGTTTGTGGCACAACGACAAGACCTAATTAGTTTTTAAGCTGGTATTAAAAACATTTTAAAAAATAGAGGAACTAAAATTGTGAATGCTATAACGAGATAAAAATAACAGACAATGTAGTCAAAGAATTATAAAAAATATGAATTCGACATTCGACACACCTTAATCATACTTTTTATTAAACAAAAATAGAAAAAGATTTTTTTTGCGGGAAATTATTGCCAATAAAATTTAGTTTTGCATATTTTTATAACAACAAGTAAGTAATAACAATAAAAACAAAAAATATAGATATGTGGAGGTATAAAAAAATGTGTGTGTGTATGTACGCACGTAAAAACTTAGACTTACCTCTTCCTCATAAGTACCTCTCGCTCGCACCCACGAACCGGCGCGGGCGCGAACTAACAATCCTAAACAACTCTAGCGAATGCTGTGCGCCTGGTATCACGCACTTTCATCATCACTTTATTGGCTGTCACATCGTAAAAAATTTACTCTCATAATTTTTTTCCAAACGCCCCATTATAAATATAACTTCAATAAATTATAATACGCATCCGAATAACTAATGTTACGAAAGTCCATAACAATAGTTGACCGATGAAGGATGAAGCCAGCGAGTCAATCAAGCGACTGGCTTGTTGTTGAAATAAACTTTGTATAATAATATGGAGACATCAAAAGAGTACAAAGACATATTATGTATTACGTATGAAACCTTTATTAGGTACAGAAAGGCAATTTCGTGGACAAAAGGAAGCCCCTCTGTGCAGTACACCGCGCCGATTCAAGTTTCGTGGACATCCCGTTCGTCCGTATTTATTGAATTTAGCCCCGAGTTTGAAGGATGACCACACGTTTATTGTTCCGACGGGCATTGATCAGGGTGTAACGTCGTTACAGGTACAGCGGGATAGGAACCCTCCCTTAATGATGTTTAGGGCGACACAATATCGTCAGTCGGTTAGACTCAATAAATTCAATACGCAGTTATGATTGACTTCGCTTATTTGAATTAGGTACTGTTAAATAACTTGCCATAAAATTATATAAGTACCTATACTTGAAAATTCTTATTAAACACTAGTGGATACCCGTCGGCATATTTGTAAATGCTCGAGCCTGTAGAAGAAGTATTTCTTAGACTATTATTTTCCTATATTTTAATATTTAAGTAGTTAAACTAATAATAAATGATTTGTGAATAATACGTTGCATTATAAGTATTATAACGTTAATGTCGAAGGTTCAACAACCTCGGCCACGGTGTACGTCTGCTGCGATTTATTACAGTAATATTAGCGATCTGTCGCTTACCCAACGCTATAACTCATTGAATAATATAGCGATAGCTATAACCGCTAATTTAAAGCCATAGAACGTTATGCTTGTAGATACATTGTTTAATAGATGTTTTAAATCAAACGGCTGTAACTAAGTCAGCTGTCAATGGGTAGGTCTATTTTTTTATAATCTATAGTATCTATATTTCAAAATTCATCCATCAATAATTTTTGAATTTGTAATTCAATTTTGTTTGGATTGTTCAATATAGATACACGTATAATGATTTTTAATTTGTATTTTATCATAAGTGTCATCTCATGGCATTCTTAAACATCATTTAAGAATCACACGAGCAAGCTATCTTACAGTGCTCGTACAATGTATAGCCGTTATTAAAATTTAAAGGTCTCTTCCCATTATTCATGAGCGGGGAGGTCACGCTTGATTCCCCACGCGAAATAGTTGCAATAAATTGGGACAAGTTTATTGGCTATTAAAATAAGTAATGAAACTGTTTCGTGTCTCGTCCACCGCCATTTCATATGAGAATTATCAAATTTTTCGTCTAACAAAATATCATTTTGATAAATTTTTGCAATAATTCAGTGTGGCTAGCATCAAACTTTAACTAATTTTTATTGTTGAAACAAATCATTTTTATGATTTGAATCCGAATTCATTTTAATAGTTCATTAATAGTGTTATTACTATTATTATTTCTCCGTAGGGACCGCCTGGATGGCTACCACTCTCTTGCATGAGTCAGCCGCCAAACGACTCATAATGTTCTGACTGGGGGTGTGAGAGCCCGTTCTTTAATTCTTTTTCTTCTCTCTTTCTTAGCCAGCAACGCACCAGTGATGCCTTTGGTGTTGCTAATGTCCTTGGGCGACGATAGCCCCTTACCATCAGATGGATCGTCAGTTCATTTGCCGGCTGTTTCTATAAAAAAAACGCGTGTATCATCTGGTATAGGTGGATTTGTTATCAATAGTGGCAATATTTTTCAAGCGTTTGTTTGCTTCGGAAGGAACTAAGCCGTTCAGTTCTTACTGCGATCTATAAAAATAGATTGCAGTTGTACGTCATGTCGAAGGTCTTATTCATACGTAGGTTACTCACTTTCTTCTCCAGCATTCCCCAAATGCATTGTACTCTACACCCGACAACAAAACATGAGAAGAACTTTACAGCAGAAGCATTTAATTTTCAACACTTAGGTATTTTTCTTATAGAATTCAAAGAGAGCACACGAAACATAAAATCCAATTTGCAACGCTTCACTGTTGTGATATTGCTGCATTCTTTGTAACTACACATTTCCTTTGTAATGCTTGGTACGATAGTACCGTCCTCATTATGTGCCCTGTTAGTTTAATTAGCACGAGGGTCTACTTATCGTTCGTTCGAGCGGCTTACAGCAACTTGTTTCGCTACAAAATATTATTTATATTTCTCAGTACTTATAAGCCTCGTCTGCGAACAAAATTCACAAAATAAACGACTACGAATTTAATTATGTTCTATTGATGCTTTAACGACACTTTTCATATCCGCTATTAAATTCTAGTTCGATTGCTTCGTTCGATCACAGAAGAAATAATAGTATAATACATATATAATAGTTCGATTCGGTACAACGATTGTACCTAATAATTCTCAAAATACTTATATCAATCCTAAAAATAAGACTGCACTCGTCTCTATAGACGATTATCTATATAATGAAATCAAAAACTTAATCAAGATCGCTCAATTAAATCGCACCGCCATTCACTAGCTCCAACAAACCGTTGACTTCCTGACATTCTTCACCCATTCACGGAGACAGAGATTTCCATCAAATTAAACAGCACCTTTGCGCAACTATTTATAAAGATTCCCTTTGAAGGGTGAGCGCTATTCAAGATGTGAAATTTGACGTGTGAGACCTCGTTCGTCTCAAATAAAACGCTCATCCCATTGTGTGAAGTCGGTATGGAATACACCTCATATTCTTCGTTCGTTGTATTATCCTTTAAGAAATTAAGACTTACTACGCGGAATATTTTGTGTTCATATTATTATGCAGTATAGGTGGTTGATAACCCAGTAATCTTATAACTATTATGAGTGTAGCAAATTACAAATACTTTTCATTTTAGAATTAAGTTTTGGAAAAGGTACTAATATCCACTGGTAGAGTAGAGAACTCAAAGTTAGAATCATAATTATTATTCCATGACACGTGTATTTACAAATATCTGATGTAGCGTAGTTGGTAGTGACCAACGAAGGGGAATGAGTTCGATTTCCGGTCGATGCAGATATATGTTATAAGTGACAGATAACTATTTGTTCAGGGGTTTTAAGTGGTCGTTTTCATGTGTAATGTAGAAGTCTTATTTGTGTTTTCCTTGCCACCCGCGATATAGGGAATCCTAGTCTGAAGGTATGAGTGTATAAAAATTTTGTTATTTAAATAAAAAAAATATCTGAGTTGGTGATAAAACAAAAAATATCATTTTTGCATGGCACGTGCATATATTCAAATAAAATGTGAATTTTTACTCTTTTTATAGTTCAGAGGTAATATTTCGTCGTCTGACCAAGTGCAAAACATAAATATAAAGGCACACATGAGCACAACGCCGATCTATTTGGATATATTTCGCCTCATTGGATACGCCATCTATAGCTTCCTTCATCTAAAATCACTAGGGATGTGTATACTATAAATAATGATATTACAAATTTTTTATCTTTCAGTATATTTTTGAAGTCAGTATATTACTTAAGTAGGCAGTAACGGAGTTAATATGAAAGTTATTAACCATTTAATGTGTGATAGATACTGATAATATAATAATTCTTACATGGCAGATCAGATTTATTGAAATAAAACTGTTTGAATGGCCAGCGTAGAATAGAATAGAATAGAATACTCTTTATTTTACACACCAAATAGTAGTAACCTACATTAGAACATAATATAAATAGCATGTAGAACAAAAGGCGGTCTTATCGCTATAGAGCGATCTCTTCCAGACAACCTTTGGGCAGAGGACAAAGGCATAAGTAATGTGTATCAAACATTTAATACAAATAAAAGATTTTTAATAAATTAAGTATATAATTATTTTAAAAAAGTAGCACAAGTTACAATTTTCCGGGATAAAAAGTAGCCTATACGTTAATTAGGGTATAAGTTATCTCCGTTCGTTTAAGAAGTTGTAGCGTGATTGAGGAACAAACATCCAAACAGCTTTTCAAAGATGTCACATCTATACATCTATACATATTAATAAAATTGAAGAGTCTGTCTGTGATTTCGAGATAAATGATTTTTTCAAGTTGCAAATCGTTTCTTGCACGATTCCAACACCGAAAAATGAGTTTTTAAAATTTTTGTCTGTCTGTCTGTTTGTTTGTCTCCGCTAATCTCCGAAACCACTGAACGAATTTTAACAACACTTTTACTAAGATATTGCAAAGTGTTCAACTTAACAACTAAGCAATATTATAGGGTTCTATACTAAAGAGTTCCTTAGGGATGGTTTGTATGGAAAAATAAAAAAATATCAGCTGATTTGTTTTAAACTATTAAAAACGTATTCTCCGTACAAAAAGAGTTATACATGCATTTCTTAGATTTTACTTATATTGCATGGAAAGGCCAGAAAATGCATTTAAAGCTATTTTTTTTCATTAATTCAAATCCCTATTACTGAGTGGATATCTATTTTTGTATTTTGTTTTTAAGAGCATATTGTTAGCGTATCTGTGTCCTCCAATATAATTTCAGCATTTTATACATTTCACCTAGGAAGTGGTAGAAAAACGCAAATTAAGTCTGTATGAGTAACCGATATCCAATAAATAATCTATTACTATCTTGGCAACTAGATGGCTCTGTATTTGTTGATTCACGCCAACGACTTTAATACATACACCTCTAATACATAATATAATTATGTCTGTCTGTGATTTCGAAATAACTGCATTTTTCATGTTATAAATCGTTACTAGCACGATATCAAAACCGAAAAATGAGATTTTTAATTTTTATTTGTCTGTTTGTTTGTCTTCATTAATCTCTGAAGCTACTGAACGGATTTCAACAGGACTTTACTACAATATCGAGTCTTCAACTTAAATTATAGGCAATTTTTTTGGGATCCATAACAAAGCGAGAAAATAAAATATGAGTCGATTTGTTTTAAACATACAAAAATCTTTTCTTCACACAAATTGAGGCATAGGTACATACATTTCTTAGTTTTTTTTTTTAATTTTGCAAGGTGGAGCCAAAGCGTGGCACTGGAGTACTTATTTTTTACAAATTTACAATAATTCAAATACACATAAATATAATTGAAGTGTATGTCTGTGATTTCGAAATAAATGATTTTTTAAGTTGTAAATCGATACTTGCACGATACCAAAACCGAGAAACGAGTTTTTAATTTTAATTTGTTTTAAACTTACAAAAACCTTTTCTTCACACAAAATAAGGCATACATGCATTTCTTAGTTTATTTATATTTCGCAAGATGTAGCTAGAATATGGCACTGAATAATTTTTTTACTAAATATCTATTTTTATATTCACTTTTTTTAAATCATTAATTGCGTATTTATGGTCTCCAACGTAAATTTAGCATTTTTTGTATTTCACTCTGGAAGGGGTTGAAAATCATAATTTAGTGTTGTACAAATAGTAGACATTGAACAAATTGAATAATTGATAATAAAATATATCCACTAAACTCCACTAAACAATACGTATTGCGGCGTGTTAAATCAAGCTTAGGATTGTTCTTTGAAATAACTAAGTGTTCCGTGATTTTTAGAGTTCCGTAGTAGTGATGTTGTAGTTCTGTTATAATGCAGTCCTGAGGAATGTTCCTCAGTTGAGAGTGCAGAGTGCTGCATTTTCGCATTTTCTGTGAAGCAATATCTTCCCTTTGCCGAATTATTTATTTGCCAAAATGTGATGCACCTTTATCACATAACTCACTCACGAATTAACCTTAACTCTCTCTCATCGCTGAACCAATCTAGATGTGTTTTTGTATAGACATAGATTGTACCTTGGAGAACGATATAATTAAGACTACTTCTTTTTTTAAAGTCTGGGTACCTAATGTGAAATACTGATGGATCAGCAAACGTCAATTTTTACAAAAGGGAAAAGGGAAGGGTATCGTAGGAAACACAAAATTTAGAAAATACTATGATGAAATAATATTAATAAGAAAATCAACCGGTTCAGTGCGAGCTAGGGTTGTTGAACCTAACTTAAATATTTAGTAAAACCTAACATAGCTGTGTAACGAAAAGATAAACGGAACAAACTTAACTTTGCCGTTTAAAAACTGTTGTCCCCATATAATATGTATCGACATGGGTCCCGATCAAATTACCAAGTTCTGCAAATAGGTTTAAATTTTTTTTGTGATACTTACAAATTCACAGTTTTAAGATTTTTTATTTAACCTATGTTTTACCTAAGACATATCTTCTAGCCGAATGTTTTTTGATTGCGTTGACGATACAGAATATTATATGTTTTCATAGCTCCTAGGGATTGCAGACCTGAGTGTTGGATTAATTTTAATTTGTTACCTTCACGCGTTCCTGAGAAAAAAGGTCTTGAAATACAAACAGACAAACGGGCAATGGAGTAAGTGATCTTAAGGGAACCGTGTTTTTTTCTTTTGAGGTAATGAACCCTAAAAATATCGAATCGTTATTTCGAGTATTGACCTTTCATAGTAACGTGGTTCCAATGAGCGATCATGCTGCTTTAAGAGTATGTTATGTAAGTTAACTAAAGCACCTAAGATTTTTTCCGAAGCGAAGCGAGGGCAATAATTGCTAGTTTATAATAAGAATATTAATAAGATCAAAGTATTTCAATTTAATATTTCTAACCGACTTCAAAACCTCCTTTGGTTCTCAATTCAACTTTATTGTTTTTGTCGATAATTCTTTTTATATTTATAAGCTGGTGCTTGTCATGTGATCCCATTTAAACTTGAACGAGATCTGACAAGCAGTTTTTGAGTTATCTAATTCTCCTAGTAAGGATAGGAGTTATTTAATCCTATTTATGCGTATTTAAATGACTTCAACTACGCTGATGATGTTCTTATTCTAATACATGTTCTAAGACTGTTCCTTTAAAGTCGGTTATTTTTTTGTTAAAAGTTATTGACAACCCTGGCAGAGCACGACCCAGTTTAAACTAACCTGCCTGATGCCTCTCTAGACCGATACGACTCGTACGACTTCACATTTATAAAGATTCGGAACGAATTCCGCAAATGAACACAATTTAAAGATGAATGCCTTTTCCTATTCCCAATTTGAATGAACATTTGCGTCTCTTTCGGACTTAATACGGTAATATTTTGTCAGCATATGGTATACGCATCTGGTTGTCAAGGAAAATATCTTGTTATTTTTCATGAAATCTTTTTAGATTCGTGAAATTTTCTTTTATTAACTAACCTTATTATTATAATAATTACCTATAAATTAGAATTATGAAAATTATAACTTAAGTAATTATAACTTAGAATTATAAAAAAATGTCATAAGTCAATATTAGTATGTTGATTAACTTGAAGATCATGTCCTAATTATGCACTGAATATTTATTAAATTTTACCTTATCGGTGAAGAGGATTCATTTTCTTTTGTTGAATATTATAATATCGGCACCTCAAGACAAAGACGCAAGAGATTACGTGACTTTCCTAAGTAAAGAGAATTGCAAAACCGTAAGCCATCCCATGCCTATATTAGCATCAAGTGGTTGACATACTTCCATCAGATTAATACCCATATTAGGTATGCATCAAAGGACTCCAAACGGTATTGTGAAGTGCCCTTCTGTGATTCATCGAACAATACGAGGAAATTATAGCGTAGCGAATTTGAGAGCGTCTTGACCTATATGTGCGAATATTAAATTAATACGTACGTATTTGAATTGAATCAAATTACTTTTCTTAGAGTTTAATACACATGTTAAAACACGTTTGATTCTAATATTTTAATTATATTTAATATCAGCATATTGCTAGCCATAGTAGACTCTACGTAAAACTCTTTGCAAAGTGTAGTATTTATTACAAACCTAATCTTTAATATTGCTTATACCAGTAATACCACCAGTAAACCAGTAATATTTTAGTGTGAATATATGTGTCTATCATTTTAACTATAATATAATAAATTCTAACATGCATAAAATAATAAAAGTTATTTGTAATAAGAGTATGAATCCTTTAACTGTAAAATTATCGACGACCGTAGTTAAAGAAAAGGCAGCCTTATAATTTTATAGACAATGTGATTGACAATGTAAAGATCGTCCCGCTATTCATTTGCTTAACCTTATAAAATATTGATAAATCGATAGTTATCTAGATGACTACTAGTAGTCCGAGAGCTGTAAAGAAAAAAAATATTTAAGCAGTTATTATTAAACTGCGCAGATTAACCAAAGTGAGCCATGGTATCTCTATTACATATTTTCAAGAGTACTTGCAATACAAAAATGCGTGCAAATACTACATTACAGAACGTATCTACATTCTAAAAGGAATATGTGTACAGATTTTAGCTTTCCAGCTCCAAGAGTTTCAGATGAGCGTTGTAATCAATCATACTAATGTCAGGACTCCTCTTTTTATCGTTTCGTAGTCCAAACGAAATGTTCGTCCGTCTGTAGCACAGTGCATCTAATCTAGAGAAAACGGTTATTAGGCATGAATATACATATTAACTGCAAAATTGTAGGATTTTTTTCTCGCGTATCCTGTAGTGTGGGGTACCGTTGAATATAAAGGAAAACTATCACGGCTAGGATAGCTGAGTAAAAATAAACAAAAGTTTAATTTTATATTATATACATTATGAAGATTGGGTACATATTTACTGCATACAAAACTCCTGGTCCACACTAATTAGATTTTTTTTATCGATACACTTGAAATATTTTGTAGTTGCCAACGGTCTACCGTCAAGATGTCTAGTTACGTAGTTCCAGTTAAGCGGCAAATATTATTAGAGCTTGATTTTTTAAGCTCCATGGGGTCTAAAATATTTCTCTACCCTTTTGTCGACAAGAGCAAAACTCAGTTAACTGGTTATGTGATTATGTGTATCGTAGTCGCCTGTGTCTCCACACAATTGTTTTTAACTTTACTTCAAACTGGGACCAGTGATTGCTTAGAGCTTATCAACATTTTTCCCAATTTTGGTGTTTGTGTCATGGCTCTTATAAAATACGCCAAAATGCAAACTAACAAGGAGCTGTATAACGACATATTTTGTCACTTTCAAGACGACATGTGGGATATCGTATCATCGCAGTCCATGACGCACCGAAACTGTGTGAAGAAGTACAAAAAGATTGCAATGATCATCAACAGATTTCTCTTTTACTATTCCATTCCTTTGATAATTATTGTCGACTTATTTCCGTATATTGTTATGGTTTATGAATACAGAGTACTTGGAAATGATTTGGTCCATTTATACCCTTTTGATGGATGGTATCCTTTTGACAAGGTAAAGTGGTATGCCGTGGCTTACATTTGGGAGAGTTTCATGACAGCTGTGGTGATTTGCATCTATGTATTTTCAAACATGATACACGCATCATATATATTATTTATCTGCATGGAGCTGAGAATTCTAGGAAATTGTTTGGAGGAGTTAATAAGCCCTGAGGATGTGATTAACATAAAAGCGGGGAGGAATATCGAAGAAATTCACAAAGCCGCCGTGAAGAAACTGAAGATAATTATAGCAAAGGACGAGTTCTTGGCAAAGTATAAACAACTTAAACGAACCGTAAACACATCATAATATCAAATTTTGCATTACATTATTATCCATCGATGCGATCGTGAGATTTAGCAACTGAACTAATGTACCTTGAAGTTAAAACACTATCGTATCAAATCTTACAATTATTTATGTAAATTGCTTACTTTAAGTTTTGATTGCACTGAAACTCAAGTAGAACAGCTCGAAGAATCTTTGTAAATATCTGTCTTGGTGTTTATATTTACTTTTATCGCACTTTAAATTTATTACTAAATAGTTCTGGATAAACTTGGGCGATACTAATAAACATTATCGTTAAATTTTGCAGAAAATCTTCAGCACTTGACGCTGTTTTGGGTGACGCTATGTTGTTAAACTATTCCCTAGGATCTATTTTCATTTGTCTCACGGCTTTTACATCCACGGTATACGATTTTTACATATTTATATTTGAAACTTTAACTTTTATACTGATTGTTATTAGCTTTGACTACAGAGACCTATTTCAAATTTTATAATTATCGACTTCATTTACTATACATATACTCTTACAATATGTGCGTTAGCGATATTATGTATACTGATTACATTAAATGATAACTAAACTCTGCAGTATGTATTTTGTTCATTGTAGGTAGGTCCTTTTTTATACATTACGAACCATTTTTAAATTACCCTTTTATTTCAGGTAGTTGACAATTTATACAAGCGAGTGCGGTACTTTTTCATGTGCGCATCACTATTAGTGGAATGCTTTAATCAATGCTTCATAGGACAAATTTTAAGTGATCATGTAAGGAAAAATAACTTAAATTGTATTCTGGTCATAAAATATTACGATATTTTGAAGTTATTAAGTAACAACCACATTTTTGAGGTACCGTTGACCATGGAGAATAACATAAAAAACGTCACTCGCATCATTTGTAAAGAATGAAACGGGGTATCTGCAATTACAAATTGGCTTTCCGACTATAACCAAATAACCATTAAAACTAAAACAAGTCAACAAAGCTTATCAGCGGGTCAGATTAACAAAAGGGAACTTCTCTTCGTAGATCTTAAAGCTGGGAAGGAATTTGGAGTCAAAGAAGAGTATTGCAAAACATTTCCCAGCCCAAAGTAGCCGTTCGCAATAATTAATAGACATACTTTCAAATATTTTCAGAGTGAAGCTCTTGCTGAATCAATCTACGCTTCTGATTGGCTTAACGCATCTCCAGAAATAAAGAAAATGCTATTACTGCTGATGATGCGCACACAGAAACCTTTTACACTATCTGGCAACGGCTTCATAGTCATGAACATGGACACTTTTAGCAAAGTAGGTTACTAGTTACTAGTATCCATTATTATTAAGATAATATTACTCTTCCTTGCAAGAAACCATGTATGTATGATAATAATATACATTAAGATATGCGTAGCACATTCCTCCCTCCCACAAAGGTAACATAGTCAAAGTCAAAGTCAAAATATTTTGTTCATATAGGTATCACTGATACACTTATGCACATCATTTTTTGGCTTTTCGGAAGGTGCTTTGTCGTGGAGGAGAAGAAATGCCTAAAGAAACTCCTCAGCACATCTTTTAAAAAAATGTTACAAAAAAAAGATAATAATACAAAAGTATTTACTATTCTGAGCGGAACTGGTTGCAGAGCTGGTCATTTCCATGCGTCTTTGTCATTTAAATACTCGTCTACACTATAATATCCCTTGCCTAACAATTGTGTCTTTACACGTTTTTTGAAAGTTTCTATTGGCAAGTCCCTTATTAATTTTGGGATTTTATTATAGAAATATATACCAAGCCCTATGAAAGATCGCTGCACTTTACTTAGGCGGAACGAAGGCGTAACTAATTGATACATTCTTTTCGTATGGCGATTATTAATATCAAAATTTTGTTTATACGCGTTTATATTTTTCCGTATAAAAACTACATTGTTAAAGATATACTGGGAAGCTACACATTAAATAAATAAAAGTATAAATAAAAATAATCAAACCATCTACATTCTCAAGTCAGCAACACATGTTGTGGGTCGGTCTCGAATATTGTTGGAACTGCTTGTAGGATATTGACTGAATCAATGAATCTTGGTTTTAAACACCTCATTGTATTTGGATTAGACAATGAATCAACCTAACATTTTTATGAGCAGAAATTAAATTTTTGATGCATGTAGTGACATCTAGCAGATATTTAATGAAGCTTTACTTGTACCACCCGTTCTCGCTTGGTGCCGTTACTTTCTCATATTGAAATTTTTATTAAATAAAATAATAAAAAGTATATAGTAATAATGTTCTAGGGAATCAATTTATAATTATATAAACATAATAATCTTAACGATAATTTTAATCTTGTTTCAGATTTGCAGCACCTCTTATCAGTTTTTTAACTTATTACGCACAATGTATGCTTAAAAAAATGGCAGATTATTGCAAGATTTACTTAGTTTTACTAACTATCCTTATATTATACCGAAAGTTATTCTGCACATTAAATTTTGATTAAGGATTTTAAAATTTTATTTATCATTTAGAAAGAACAATGCCCAACTGCCATACATCGTTTTATTTCATTTTCAACTTTAGCGTCTTAAAATAAAAATAAAATCTAAAAATCGCCGCTTTAATTTCTGAGCTTAGATATATAAGAATTTTCAGCAGACACACCCCAGAACCAAAGTATTTTGAGATTGAATTCTTATAACCATTGAGTCATAGAGTAGGGGAGACTTACGGCGGCCTGTAATTTTTACCATTATTTTATTCTGACTTTTTTTTGATTGACAACCGGAAATGTAAATTTGACATCATTACATTTATCATACCAACATTTATAACGAAATTCTGTCTGTAATATTGGCCAGAAGTCTCTCTATATCTTACTTGATACAAGCTATGTATCGAAGTGAGTGTCCAAATGAAAATGGACATTGTTGACATCATTGTTATTATAGTCAATTCATCACTTATTAATAAAATTATTTTACACTGGGTAATACGGGTACAGGTATTAATTTTAAAATACGTAAAAAAATAATTAAATTGCTTCGGTGACTGACGTTTTAAGACGTTAACAAAAATAAAAATAATTTTTGGGCATTATTCTTTCCAACTTTAATAGTTCAAAACATGTTGTCTAGGCACTGACATTACAAGCTAGGACATCCAGGCTTGTAAAAAAATGCTAAAATATCACAGCATGACGCGATTCAATTATGAAGTGCATACGATAGCAGAATACGAGGTTCAGACTTAACAATGGCTTTATTGAAACCTTTTGCTTTGAACCAAAACCATAATCTCAATATGTTTGCCTCGATATTGAAATCTACGTGAATTGTGGGAACGGCACAATGAAACTCGCTACCGCGTGTATTACGACAATGACAGCAGAAATAGATTTTAATAAAAAGTCGAACAGATATAATACTATCCTTTTTTGGATATAGCCCGCGAGCGAACTACGATCAACCTGATGGTAAATGGCTAGTGTCCCTCATGGACATAAGCAACACCAAAGGCATCATTGATGCGTTGCTGGTCAAGAAAGAGAGAAGAAAACGAACTGGTTCTCAGGCCCCCAGTTGGAGTACGACGAGTTGTTTAGCGGCTGACTCAAGCAAGCTATTGTTACTGTGACCAATGATGTTTAAAAAACTATAAATACCTCATGCCCTTACAAACCAACCAAAAATCTGTTCCGAAAAGAGCTACAATACACACACGTTTATCATTTGTTTCACTACACCAATCACACTACAATAATACACGAAGGCATTTTAACGTTATATGTCAAATCTCAAGCATTTCTGACAACAAAAGCGTGCATATCGTCTTGTATTGACAGAGCGACTACGAGCAGACAGAGGTCAATTGACCGTTCTTACGATCTTCCTCTTTGGCGCGCTAGTGACATGTCTACCTCTTTTTTACTTATAATATCATTGACTGTGACTAACTTTTATAACACACTGTGACCTAAACGCACACTTATGTCACGCTTATCCGAGTGTAAATTACGCCGTGCATATCAATAAATCTTGGACTCCTTTGGTCGCAAAAACGTGACTTTTTAGTGCGAGTTTAGGTCACACTATGCTATAAAAGAATATGTTATTAATGCGCGGTGTTTAGCACTTTGCTACGGTGGCTAAGCCCGTGCAATAATATACCACTTTACGCATTATCGTAATGTACTATAGTAAATGTATGTGGTGACAGCAATCCTTTCATTCGTAACAATAAAAGCATTAACATTTAACATTTAAGCAATTTAAGCAAAACAAGGAAAATGTAAATCCGTAAATGGCTTTAAGATCTACTTAATAAGTTTTTTCTGAATATAAACTGTTAAGAGCTATGGATTTTGAAAATAATTAAATTAAATTTTAGTTATATTTAATTTGGCAAAACCTCATTTTTAACCCCCGACGAAAAAAGAGGGGTGTAGGCGCCGGCCACACAGAACAGACGCAAGACACGGACCCGTCGCAGTCGCGGCGCCCGTTTAATCTACTTTCATACAAAATGTATGTAGCCGTCGCGACGTAAGACATACAGAAAGGACGGGACGCCCGTCGTTTCTGTATGCGCGCGACCGCGACTGCGACGGGTCCGTGTCTTGCGTCTGTTCTGTGTGGCCGGCGCCTTATAAGTTTGACGTTTCTGTATGTCTCTCTGTAGGCATCGTAGCTCTCAAACGGGTGAACCGATTTTGATTTTTTTTTTTGTATGAAAGGTGACATAATCGAATGTTTAGAGAAACAAACTGTAGGGGGTTTTTTTAATTTAAATTTACGATAATACTATACCTACGAGTAAGAGGTTTTTATTATGTTTTTGGTCCTGCCACCGTAATACCCTTGAGAAATGAAAGAAAGGAAAAGAACAATGCCCAACTGCCATACATCATTTTATTTCATTTTCAACTTTAGCGTCTTAAAGTCTTAAAATAAAAAAAATTCTAAAAATCGCCGCTTTAATTTCTGAGCTTAGATATATAAGAATTTTCAGCAGACACACCCCAGAACCAAATGAATTTTTTTGAGATTGAATTCTTATAACCATTGAGTCATAGAGTAGGGGAGAATGTAATTTTTACCATTATTTTTTATTCTGACTTTTTTTTGATTGACAACCGGAAATGGAAATTTGACATCATTACATTTGTTACCAACATTTATAACGAAATTCTGTGTGTAATATTGGCCAAAAGTCTCCCTATATCTTGCTTGACACAAGCTATGTATCGAAGTGAGTGCCCGAATGAAAATGGACATTGTTGACATCATTGTTATTATAGTCAATTCATCACTTACTAATAAAATTATTTTACGCTGGGTAATACGGGCACAGGTATTAATTTTAAAATACGTAAAAAAAATATTGAATTGCTTCGGTATAACTAACGTTTTAAGACGCTAACAAAAATAAAAAAAATATTTTTGGGCATTGTTCTTTCGATATCTTCTTTTTTGCATTTACCGTGTTTTAATAGGTAGGTATACATTTTCGTGGGTGCGCAAAAATCACAACCGTGGTGCAGGAAAAGAAGGAAGTGGATGTCCCATTTTAATAATAAAAATGATACAGCGCTTATAAATTAAAAATTTTAGTTACCTTAAAAAGGGGTTATTCCAAAAGGCCATGAACGAGAATGGTTATTATATTTACACTATACCTAAGTATGGGACCAATCTGCATGTACCTATATCCTTTCAGATAAAAAATATTTTGCAAATTGGCCGATTAATGACGGAATATTAAGGTAACAAATATTTAAAAAAACACACACAATTTCAGAACCTTTGTTTAAAGTCGATTAAAATAAATTAAATCGATAGTTTTTTTGCGTTTTGTTTTGTTGGTCATAATACGTGACTGTACTTACTTAGACGGTATGCTGTAGTAATAGTAATTATATTAAACACGTCCTAATGTCGTGAATATATAATACAGTATTTCTCTAATCAAACAATAATTAAAATTATTCAGAATTTAATGAGACAGTTATCAAAGTTCATGATCACGAATAATTTTAGTAATAGCAATGTAATAAAATATATTTTATTTGTTTATCACGCCTTTGAGGTAGATAATTTTTATGGGTTACTTTCGTATATAAAAAGGGAAAAAATTCTTCAAACATCATTCCGAAATTCGAAAATGGGAACAAAACATCTTGTAATATTTACAGTTTTCATATTTTTACCTGTTACATTACTGGCGCAAAATGTGGGTAAGTAATTGAGATTAATAGTGTTTTGTTAATGGAAAACATGCATGCATTGCATTTACTCATTTATTCATCTTTTAAAAATGCATGCGCTTAATTTATAACATTTGTTCGGATTAGGTAACTCTATTTATTACGGATATTCCGAAAACTATATAAATTTTTTTCCTATTGTTTGTGTTCGTAATAAGGCGAATTCTGTTTCCATCTTGACATAAAAGACCAAGATTCGCGACAATGTATGTACAGATTGAACTTATATAACACCTATAATTTTATTTAAAACTGACCTAGTTTTGAAAAAGATTTTTTGTCGTATAACTTAAAAATTGACACCTCCAACCGATACATTATCATGAAATCTAATACTTTTAAACGAGCAATTCTTGTATATATATATATATAATTGGAATCTCGGAATCGGCTCCAACGATTTTCATGAAATTTAGTATATAGAGGGTTCCGGGGGCGATAAATCGATCTAGCTAGGATTCATTTTTAGAAAATGTCGTTTTATCGGTGTTTTCCGGCAATGATAAACTTCTACAACATACTCTTCCTGACACCTATTGGCAAGTAGCAATACTAAAGCTACTTCAGTAAATGGCGTTATTAAGCAACACTAAACCGAGCAAAGCTCGGTCATCCGGGTACTTTATTTAATTGATCATCACAATTTTATGACGTCCTATTGCTGGATTTTAGTACCTATTTATTTATCACGATAAGGTAACTACTAAATACCGACAACAATTACCTTTTAGTTATCCTTAAACACTTCCTTAAAGTAAAATATACCTTACAGGAAATACGGCACTGGCTGAAGCAATAGGTATGTAAAGCTGAGTTCATCTCTTTATAAGGTTCCATAGTAAACACATTCCATAGTGAAACTCTTATCAGTTTAATTTTCCATAATTATTTCATTTACATACAAAGTATTTATACAGTTAACAGGACTAATAAAATAAACGGGCTTGAACAAAGCAGTAGTAGTTATATATAACTTATATAATTCAAAAGACTAAAAGAATATGAAATACTTTAATAGCAACGATTAATGACGGTTCATCGAATCTGATACCATTGTATGATGATAATAATTTATTGAGATGTACTGTTAGAATGAAATTTATTTAATGGTTTTAACATGGTTTAATATGGTTTTAACAGCACGCGCTTATGGCGCGGGTTCTTCGATAGCGGATGCTAATGCCTTCGCCAATGGTATGAAATACAGATTACTAGTGGATACCAGGAGTGTGCTACTGCGCAAAAAAAGAAATACATTTTGTTTAGGGAAAATTTTTGTATGGAAAAAGTCTAAAAACTACTCCATGAATGGTTCAAATGTGCGTAATGCATTGTTTTAGTGGTCTCAAACCACCTTCGCCTTTGAAATAAAAACCATTTTTAGGCATGTCGGTTGCATGGTTTTAGAGTCTATAAATGACATCCGTACAAAAATTTTTTGTATTTTGCGATATATCCGTAGTTCGGGTTTTTACAGTAACATAATATGTTTGTAAATCTTAAGATTTACCAGTAAAACCTAAGAGTTTACAACTTTTAATGGTAAAAGTCCGAAATGGTCTGCTGTTATTGTTCATTTCGAACTTTTACCATCATACACTCAGTAAATTTAGAGTTTACCTCAGAGACACGGTAAATGTTGAAAAAAAGTCATCCCAACGTGTTATATGCATCGTCGCGTACACACCGTACACACAATAATTTATTCAAATTTCAAACAATATTTAACATTAGAAAGAGTAATTAGTGAGAGTTAAACTCGCTTAGAGTGGATTTCATACGTTGATTATGTATTTACCGTTATTTTCCTATTTCATTTATTTTTGCCATTTTTGTTACGGTTAACTTTTTCTGTAATATTAAAGTAAAAACTATTCGCTGTATTTTTTTTTCAAAATTCTAGCGTCAGTAGTTTCACAGATAAGGGGGGGAGGTAAAACTTAAGATTTATCGAGTGTATGATATCAGCGATTAAGTAACCATTAACTTTTACCATTAAAAGATGAAAAATCTTAGGTTTTACTGGTAAATCTTAAGATTTACCGTAGTACGGGATTTTATTGTAATATAATATAGATTATTATTTCAATTTCTTTTTCTTTAATCGATTTCTACTTGGTTAAATCATTCTTGTATTTTCATTTTGATTTTGCACGTAAGTATTATAAAAATCTGAAATATTTGTAACAGCATTCGGAAATGGCGGTTTATCAGATGCAGATGCTGATGCCAAGGGTATGTTGATATTATATTTATATATAATTTATTTCAATAAACATTGTTGGATATTTTCCTCAAATCATTTCGTTTTATCGTTTTTTCATTCATGTAGTCACATTTTGATTTCGTATATTAAAACTATTTGAAATGTTTTTATCAGCAATCGGGAATGGCGGTTTTGCGAATGCGAATGCTGATGCTCGTGGTATGATAATAATAATGTATTATAAATTAACGAAATTATTTTTATTGTGCTGTCATTGACGACCCTGTAGCCTAGTTGGTAGCGAATCTGCCTGCAAAGCGAGAAGTCCCGGGTCCATATTTGTAAATACCCGATGCTTCAGCCACTCGGGACGTTTCGGCTGCCGTGTTTACCACACACCCACTAGAATCATTTGGTACGCAAAGTTTCATTTAGATTAGGTTGAAATAGGTACTATTTTATCGACAATTTGACAACTCACATTATATTCACAATACAAAATTTCATAAATTTAATTTGACTGCGATATAGTCGTCGACGGAACTCCGCTTCGCGGATGCCCTATTTTTCTCAAAAAATATAATTCGACGCCTCCGGGGAATAAAATGGTAATCGACGGTTACCGAAAAAACTTTTTTTCTTCATTTTTGGCATCTACGAGTCAATATACACCTGCTAAATATTATTTAGATTTTTATCTTTGAATTTCATAAAATTAGAGCCATTTTATTTTTATTCCTCGGAAGTCCTGTACAAATTATAGCCCATAATAAAGTCGTAATCATATATTACTGAACAACTACTAGTCTATTTAGATCAGTAAGACGCTTATACCATTTTATTCTTCCCTAAATATTATCGTTACATTTCAATACGTCAAAGATGAGTATTAACTTTGACCGGAAGAAAATTGTAATAGTCCAATACATTTACAATTAATTCATAAAAGTACAATAAAAGTGTATCATAAGTGATGAAACCTGTCGATAGCATGATAGTTTTACGGGAATAAAATTGTTATATACACTTACTTGCTACACAATTCCATATAATAACAGTATTATTGTTTTTTGGTGATAATTAAAAAGATATAATTATATTCTTTTATTTTTTTATGGAATGTAATTCCGGAAAAAATAACGCATGTTTTGATGTATAATTCAAAGATACCCAATCATTATTCTGTCTAGGATAAAACAAAACTGGTTTTTTGCTTCTCCTGTAAAATTTACTTTTCTCTATTACCATTTTATTCCCCGGGGACGTCGAATTATTCGACCGAACCTAACCTAACCGATTCGGTTTCAGTTCAGAGGTTCATGGTGGGGGCCTTCGCCATTTGTATTTTCTATAATATTATTATGTTAACAACATAACTGACGCGTTAGCCTGTTTACAAGGAACTTCGGGGTCTTTTAATAGTAGACGCGTCAGTCCGACACGTCTGGTATTTACACAGCAACTTCGGGTGGCTGAAGCGTCGGGTATTTGCAAATATGTGTCCCGGGTTCGATTCCCAGCCGGGGCAAATATTTATTTGACACATAAATATCTGTATGAGGGTCATGGGTGTTATTGTGATGTGTTATATGTGTCATTCATGCCACCCGCGACACAGGAAAGTAAAACCTACTGCGGGCTATGAGTATTTTTATAAAAAAATAACGCATAAAAAAATTGAAATATATTAATAGCAACATAAAATAGTAAGAGACATTAAGCAACTCTTTTCTTCATAATTTAAATTGTTATAAAACATTTGTAATAATATTATTATTAACATAACTGTCAACAGCGATCAATACAGGAGGATCAGGATTAGCGGACGCACAAGCTGCTGCTACTGGTAAAGATAACTAACTAAACTAAACTACTAACATTACCTATCACCTTTGGGTAGACCTAAGTCTAAACGCGTATAACGAGTTCATAGTACCCAAGTTTACTTTTATTTATTTATTACAATAAAAACAAGTTCATAGTTTAAAAACTAAATAAACGGTTTTATAGAAACATTGTAGGAACTAAAGAAATATTGTGACGTTTAGTTGTTCAGTATTACTTTTTAACCGACTTCAAAAAAAAGAGGAGGTTCTCAATTCGATTGTATTTTTTTTTTGTATGTTTGTTACCTCATAACTTTGGACTGCGTGAACCGATTTGAATGATTCTTTTTTTAATAAAAAGTTGGTGCTTGTCGTGTGGTCCCACAAAAATTTTAACGAGATCTGACAATGGCATCCATGTTAAAATCATAAAGTCTTAAATTTGCATTAAGTATATGCGCGATAAATGGACGAATAACTCAATATCGCGCCAACCGATTTCGATGATTCTTTTTTTAATTGAAAGCTGGTGCTTGTTGCATAGTCCCACATAAATTTGAGCGAGATCTGACAATGGCATCCATGTCAAAAGTACAATGAACTTCATTTGAATTCGGTTAATTTTTGTTAAAATGTTAGATTATAACAACCTTCTAAACTACTGGGCTTGTTTGTATCAGTCGGGTTTTTTGTTTTTTTTTAGTTAACTTTTGTATTTAAGATATTTTACTTAGGATTCATTGACTTCTTTAATAGACGAATACTAATAAAACCGTTTACAGCTGCCACTCAAGGAAAATCAGGATCCGCGAATGCTCAAGCTGCTGCCATTGGTAAGGAATACAGATAAATAGCCAATTTTTATTCCAACTTTTACAGAATTTTTTATTTATTATACAAACTACGGGATATAATATGGAGACACTGTACGTAGCGACGCACTGACAGATTGTGTATAATTATTGATTAAAAGAACCTACCAAGTGAAGTTCTATCGTAATTATACGAGTGCTTCGTCTGAAGAGATTGGTAACCTGAAATAAAAACATATTGGATATACAGATGAAGTGACGCATAGCTGTCACCACTCTTTGCACTATGTTGAGAGAATTAAAAATCACAAAATTAAAGGATAGCACATACATACGAGTATTGCTCTCACGGTGGGTATTCGGACTATCTCGCTTACATAGCCTATTACCCGTCGTCTTCTCTGTCGTTGTCGTCATCTGTTATTTTTGCAAATCTAGGGTACATAAGGGCAAAAGCGTATAAAAGCGGGTAAAAGTATGTGCGCGATAAATGGACGAATAACTCAATATCGCGCCAATCGATTTCGATGATTCTCTTTTTAATGGAAAGCTGGTGCTTGTCGTGTAGTCCCACAAAAAATTTGAACGAGATCTGACAATAGCATCCATGTCAAAAGTACCATGTACTTCATTTGAATTCGGTTAATTTTTGTTAAAATGTTAGATTATAACAACCTTCTAAACTACTGGGCTTGTTTGTATCAGTCGGGTTTTTTGTTTTTTTTTAGTTAACTTTTGTATTTAAGATATTTTACTTAGGATTCATTGACTTCTTTATTAGACGAATACTAATAAAACCGTACCGTTTACAGCTGCCACTCAAGGAAAATCAGGGTCCGCGAATGCTCAAGCTGCTGCCATAGGTAAGGAATACAGATAAATAGCCCATTTTTATTCCAACTTTTACAAATAATTTTATTTATTATACAAACCACGGGATATAATATGGAGACACTGTATGTAGCGACGCACTGACAGATTGTGTATAATTATTGATTAAACGAACCTAACAAGTGCAGTTCTATCGTAATTATACGAGTGCTTCGTCTGAAGAGATTGGTAACCTGAAATAAAAACATATTGGATATACAGATGAAGTGACGCATAGCTGTCACCACTCTTTGCACTATGTTGAGAGAATTAAAAATCACAAAATTAAAGGATAGCACTTACATACGAGTATTGCTCTCACGGTGGGTATTCGGACTATCTCGCTTACATAGCCTATTACCCGTCGTCTTCTCTGTCGTTGTCGTCATCTGTTATTTTTGCAAATCTAGGGTATATAAGGGCAAAAGCGTAATGCCCAATGGTATTCTCCATCAGTCAGCCATGGGTGCTAAGCTCATTTAGTATAGACACAAATTGTGATGCATATAAAGTTAGTAAGTTTATTATTTTAATAAATAATTTAACTACCAGTGTAGCGCAACGGTTACCAGGCGGGATCGCCTTGTAAATGGTCCTGGGTACGTTTCCTAGCGAGAAGGAAATTTGAATGATGACTTTGAATTTCTATTCTCGGTCTGGGTGTGTGTGTTTGTGTCTTTTTATGTTGTCCATGCCACCTATGACACAGGGAATCATAGTGTGGAGCTATTAGTGTGTAGCGTTTTTTAAACATATAATTATATGGGGATACTAAAAAAACCGTACCGTTTACAGCTGCCACTCAAGGAAAATCAGGATCCGCGAATGCTCAAGCTGCTGCCAAAGGTAAAGAATACAGATATATAGTCCATTTTTATTCCAACTTTTACAAATAATTTTATTTACAAACCACCGGAGACAATATAGCGACACTGTGTGTGCACTATAAGATTGTGTATAATATTATTATATTTAAAACTTACTGCATAAGCTAGGTATTTTATATCTATAAATCTGAATAGAAAAAAGAGAACGTCAAGTAGGAAATCTTTTACATCTCCAAATAATAACTGATATTTGATTTGAATAGTTTGACATCCGCTTTCTACATCGCGGTCTGATGAAATATTTCTCGGCTTTTATTTCCGTCGTCTATACTGTGCGTGTGCGTAGACCCCGGGCATCATTTATAGTATTTATACCAATATAGTTAGTTCTTGACAAAAAATAAGGAATAACTTGAAAAATACTCGTCAGGAAAGGAATGTACAAGGGTCACGCCCAAAATAAGACATCTCCTACATGACAAGCACCAGCTTTCGAGTAACAAACAATCAAAATCTGTTCTCCCAGTCGGAAGTTCTAAAGTAAAATACATAAAAAAATACAGTCGAATTTCAATTCGATCTCCTTCTTTTTTGAAGTCGGTTAAAAAAAGACGATCTTTCCATTTAGTTGCTACAAATATCAAGTAATGAACAGCAAAATCAACGAAAATAAAAAATCTTGTAGCAATATCAGATAAATTTTGTGAGAACATTAAAGAACTATAGGGAATCGTACATATTTTATTGACTTAATTCTTAATTTTTTTACAGCTCAGTCAACAGTAAATGGACCTCCAAGTACCGGAAGTCCAAGCCAAGGGGGTTCAAGTAAAGGAGGTGAAAGTCCAGAAGGTCAGAGCCCAAGTGGACCCGGTTCAGGTCAGAGCCCAAGTGGACCCGGTTCAGGTCAGAGCCCAAGTGGACCCGGTTCAGGTCAGAGCCCAAGTGGACCCGGTTCAGGTCAGAGCCCCAAGTGGACCCGGTTCAGGTCAGAGCCCAAGTGGACCCGGTTCAGGTCAAGAGCCCAAGTGGACCCGGTTCAGGTCAGAGCCCAAGTGGACCCGGTTCAGGTCAGAGCCCAAGTGGACCCGGTTCAGGTCAGAGCCCAAGTGGACCCGGTTCAGGTCAGAGCCCAAGTGGACCAGGTTCAGGTCAGATCCCAAGTGGACCCGGTTCAGGTCAGAGCCCAAGTGGACCCGGTTCAGGTCAGAGCCCAAGTGGACCCGGTTCAGGTCAGAGCCCAAGTGGACCCGGTTCAGGTCAGAGCCCAAGTGGACCCGGTTCAGGTCAGAGCCCAAGTGGACCCGGTTCAGGGTCAGAGCCCAAGTGGACCCGGTTCAGGTCAGAGCCCAAGTGGACCAGGTTCAGGTCAGATCCCAAGTGGACCCGGTTCAGGTCAGAGCCCAAGTGGACCCGGTTCAGGTCAGAGCCCAAGTGGACCCGGTCAGGTCAGAGCCCAAGTGGACCAGGTTCAGGTCAGATCCCAAGTGGACCCGGTTCAGGTCAGAGCCCAAGTGGACCCGGTTCAGGTCAGAGCCCAAGTGGACCCGGTTTCAGGTCAGAGCCCAAGTGGACCCGGTTCAGGTCAGAGCCCAAGTGGACCCGGTTCAGGTCAGAGCCCAAGTGGACCCGGTTCAGGTCAGAGCCCAAGTGGACCCGGTTCAGGTCAGAGCCCAAGTGGACCCGGTTCAGGTCAGAGCCCAAGTGGACCCGGTTCAGGTCAGAGCCCAAGTGGACCCGGTTCAGGTCAGAGCCCAAGTGGACCCGGTTCAGGTCAGAGCCCAAGTGGACCCGGTTCAGGTCAGAGCCCAAGTGGACCCGGTTCAGGTCAGAGCCCAAGTGGACCCGGTTCAGGTCAGAGCCCAAGTGGACCCGGTTCAGGTCAGAGCCCAAGTGGACCCGGTTCAGGTCAGAGCCCAAGTGGACCAGGTTCAGGTCAGAGCCCAAGTGGACCCGGTTCAGGTCAGAGCCCAAGTGGACCCGGTTCAGGTCAGAGCCCAAGTGGACCCGGTTCAGGTCAGAGCCCAAGTGGACCCGGTTCAGGTCAGAGCCCAAGTGGACCAGGTTCAGGTCAGATCCCAAGTGGACCCGGTTCAGGTCAGAGCCCAAGTGGACCCGGTTCAGGTAAAATTTACTTTTCTCTATTACCATTTTATTCCCCGGGGACGTCGAATTATTCGACCTAACCTAACCTAACCGATTCGGTTTCAGTTCAGAGGTTCATGGTGGGGGCCTTCGCCATTTGTATTTTCTATAATATTATTATGTTAACAACATAACTGACGCGTTAGCCTGTTTACAAGGAACTTCGGGGTCTTTTAATAGTAGACGCGTCAGTCCGACACGTCTGGTATTTACACAGCAACTTCGGGTGGCTGAAGCGTCGGGTATTTGCAAATATGTGTCCCGGGTTCGATTCCCAGCCGGGGCAAATATTTATTTGACACATAAATATCTGTATGAGGGTCATGGGTGTTATTGTGATGTGTTATATGTGTCATTCATGCCACCCGCGACACAGGAAAGTAAAACCTACTGCGGGCTATGAGTATTTTTATAAAAAAATAACGCATAAAAAAATTGAAATATATTAATAGCAACATAAAATAGTAAGAGACATTAAGCAACTCTTTTCTTCATAATTTAAATTGTTATAAAACATTTGTAATAATATTATTATTAACATAACTGTCAACAGCGATCAATACAGGAGGATCAGGATTAGCGGACGCACAAGCTGCTGCTACTGGTAAAGATAACTAACTAAACTAAACTACTAACATTACCTATCACCTTTGGGTAGACCTAGGTCTTAACGCATATAACGAGTTCATAGTACCCAAGTTTACTTTTATTTTATTTATTACAATAAAAACAAGTTCATAGTTTAAAAACTAAATAAACGAATTTATAGAAACATTGTAGGAACTAAAGAAATATTGTGACGTTTAGTTGTTCAGTATTACTTTTTAACCGACTTCAAAAAAAGGAGGAGGTTCTTAATTCGACTGTATTTTTTTTTGTATGTTTGTTACCTCATAACTTTGGACTGCGTGAACCGATTTGGATGATTCTTTTTTTAATAAAAAGTTGGTGCTTGTCGTGTGGTCCCACAAAAATTTTAACGAGATCTGACAATGGCATCCATGTCAAAATCATAAAGTCTTAAATTTGCATTAAGTATATGCGCGATAAACAGATTGTGTATAATTATTGATTAAAAGAACCTACCAAGTGAAGTTCTATCGTAATTATACGAGTGCTTCGTCTGAAGAGATTGGTAACCTGAAATAAAAACATATTGGATATACAGATGAAGTGACGCATAGCTGTCACCACTCTTTGCACTATGATGAGAGAATTAAAAATCACAAAATTAAAGGATAGCACATACATACGAGTATTGCTCTCACGGTGGGTATTCGGACTATCTCGCTTACATAGCCTATTACCCGTCGTCTTCTCTGTCGTTGTCGTCATCTGTTATTTTTGCAAATCTAGGGTACATAAGGGCAAAAGCGTATAAAAGCGGGTAAAAGTATGTGCGCGATAAATGGACGAATAACTCAATATCGCGCCAATCGATTTCGATGATTCTCTTTTTAATGGAAAGCTGGTGCTTGTCGTGTAGTCCCACAAAAAATTTCAACGAGATCTGACAATAGCATCCATGTCAAAAGTACAATGTACTTCATTTGAAGTCGGTTAATTTTTTGTTAAAATGTTAGATTATAACAACCTTCTAAACTACTGGGCTTGTTTGTATCAGTCGGGTTTTTTGTTTTTTTTAGTTAACTTTTGTATTTAAGATATTTTACTTAGGATTCATTGACTTCTTTATTAGACGAATACTAATAAAACCGTACCGTTTACAGCTGCCACTCAAGGAAAATCAGGGTCCGCGAATGCTCAAGCTGCTGCCATAGGTAAGGAATACAGATAAATAGCCCATTTTTATTCCAACTTTTACAAATAATTTTATTTATTATACAAACCACGGGATATAATATGGAGACACTGTATGTAGCGACGCACTGACAGATTGTGTATAATTATTGATTAAACGAACCTAACAAGTGCAGTTCTATCGTAATTATACGAGTGCTTCGTCTGAAGAGATTGGTAACCTGAAATAAAAACATATTGGATATACAGATGAAGTGACGCATAGCTGTCACCACTCTTTGCACTATGTTGAGAGAATTAAAAATCACAAAATTAAAGGATAGCACATATATACGAGTATTGCTCTCACGGTGGGTATTCGGACTATCTCGCTTACATAGCCTATTACCCGTCGTCTTCTCTGTCGTTGTCGTCATCTGTTATTTTTGCAAATCTAGGGTATATAAGGGCAAAAGCGTAATGCCCAATGGTATTCTCCATCAGTCAGCCATGGGTGCTAAGCTCATTTAGTATAGACACAAATTGTGATGCATATAAAGTTAGTAAGTTTATTATTTTAATAAATAATTTAACTACCAGTGTAGCGCAACGGTTACCAGGCGGGATCGCCTTGTAAATGGTCCTGGGTACGTTTCCTAGCGAGAAGGAAATTTGAATGATGACTTTGAATTTCTATTCTCGGTCTGGGTGTGTGTGTTTGTGTCTTTTTATGTTGTCCATGCCACCTATGACACAGGGAATCATAGTGTGGAGCTATTAGTGTGTAGCGTTTTTTAAACATATAATTATATGGGGATACTAAAAAAACCGTACCGTTTACAGCTGCCACTCAAGGAAAATCAGGATCCGCGAATGCTCAAGCTGCTGCCAAAGGTAAAGAATACAGATATATAGTCCATTTTTATTCCAACTTTTACAAATAATTTTATTTACAAACCACCGGAGACAATATAGCGACACTGTGTGTGCACTATAAGATTGTGTATAATATTATTATATTTAAAACTTACTGCATAAGCTAGGTATTTTATATCTATAAATCTGAATAGAAAAAAGAGAACGTCAAGTAGGAAATCTTTTACATCTCCAAATAATAACTGATATTTGATTTGAATAGTTTGACATCCGCTTTCTACATCGCGGTCTGATGAAATATTTCTCGGCTTTTATTTCCGTCGTCTATACTGTGCGTGTGCGTAGACCCCGGGCATCATTTATAGTATTTATACCAATATAGTTAGTTCTTGACAAAAAATAAGGAATAACTTGAAAAATACTCGTCAGGAAAGGAATGTACAAGGGTCACGCCCAAAATAAGACATCTCCTACATGACAAGCACCAGCTTTCGAGTAACAAACAATCAAAATCTGTTCTCCCAGTCGGAAGTTCTAAAGTAAAATACATAAAAAAATACAGTCGAATTTCAATTCGATCTCCTTCTTTTTTGAAGTCGGTTAAAAAAAGACGATCTTTCCATTTAGTTGCTACAAATATCAAGCAATGAACAGCAAAATCAACGAAAATAAAAAATCTTGTAGCAATATCAGATAAATTTTGTGAGAACATTAAAGAACTATAGGGAATCGTACATATTTTATTGACTTAATTCTTAATTTTTTTACAGCTCAGTCAACAGTAAATGGACCTCCAAGTACCGGAAGTCCAAGCCAAGGGGGTTCAAGTAAAGGAGGTGAAAGTCCAGAAGGTCAGAGCCCAAGTGGACCCGGTTCAGGTCAGAGCCCAAGTGGACCCGGTTCAGGTCAGAGCCCAAGTGGACCCGGTTCAGGTCAGAGCCCAAGTGGACCCGGTTCAGGTCAGAGCCCAAGTGGACCCGGTTCAGGTCAGAGCCCAAGTGGACCCGGTTCAGGTCAGAGCCCAAGTGGACCCGGTTCAGGTCAGAGCCCAAGTGGACCCGGTTCAGGTCAGAGCCCAAGTGGACCCGGTTCAGGTCAGAGCCCAAGTGGACCCGGTTCAGGTCAGAGCCCAAGTGGACCAGGTTCAGGTCAGATCCCAAGTGGACCCGGTTCAGGTCAGAGCCCAAGTGGACCCGGTTCAGGTCAGAGCCCAAGTGGACCCGGTTCAGGTCAGAGCCCAAGTGGACCCGGTTCAGGTCAGAGCCCAAGTGGACCCGGTTCAGGTCAGAGCCCAAGTGGACCCGGTTCAGGTCAGAGCCCAAGTGGACCCGGTTCAGGTCAGAGCCCAAGTGGACCAGGTTCAGGTCAGATCCCAAGTGGACCCGGTTCAGGTCAGAGCCCAAGTGGACCCGGTTCAGGTCAGAGCCCAAGTGGACCTGGTTCAGGTCAGAGCCCAAGTGGACCAGGTTCAGGTCAGATCCCAAGTGGACCCGGTTCAGGTCAGAGCCCAAGTGGACCCGGTTCAGGTCAGAGCCCAAGTGGACCCGGTTCAGGTCAGAGCCCAAGTGGACCCGGTTCAGGTCAGAGCCCAAGTGGACCCGGTTCAGGTCAGAGCCCAAGTGGACCCGGTTCAGGTCAGAGCCCAAGTGGACCCGGTTCAGGTCAGAGCCCAAGTGGACCCGGTTCAGGTCAGAGCCCAAGTGGACCCGGTTCAGGTCAGAGCCCAAGTGGACCCGGTTCAGGTCAGAGCCCAAGTGGACCCGGTTCAGGTCAGAGCCCAAGTGGACCCGGTTCAGGTCAGAGCCCAAGTGGACCCGGTTCAGGTCAGAGCCCAAGTGGACCCGGTTCAGGTCAGAGCCCAAGTGGACCCGGTTCAGGTCAGAGCCCAAGTGGACCCGGTTCAGGTCAGAGCCCAAGTGGACCAGGTTCAGGTCAGAGCCCAAGTGGACCCGGTTCAGGTCAGAGCCCAAGTGGACCCGGTTCAGGTCAGAGCCCAAGTGGACCCGGTTCAGGTCAGAGCCCAAGTGGACCCGGTTCAGGTCAGAGCCCAAGTGGACCAGGTTCAGGTCAGATCCCAAGTGGACCCGGTTCAGGTCAGAGCCCAAGTGGACCCGGTTCAGGTAAAATTTACTTTTCTCTATTACCATTTTATTCCCCGGGGACGTCGAATTATTCGACCTAACCTAACCTAACCGATTCGGTTTCAGTTCAGAGGTTCATGGTGGGGGCCTTCGCCATTTGTATTTTCTATAATATTATTATGTTAACAACATAACTGACGCGTTAGCCTGTTTACAAGGAACTTCGGGGTCTTTTAATAGTAGACGCGTCAGTCCGACACGTCTGGTATTTACACAGCAACTTCGGGTGGCTGAAGCGTCGGGTATTTGCAAATATGTGTCCCGGGTTCGATTCCCAGCCGGGGCAAATATTTATTTGACACATAAATATCTGTATGAGGGTCATGGGTGTTATTGTGATGTGTTATATGTGTCATTCATGCCACCCGCGACACAGGAAAGTAAAACCTACTGCGGGCTATGAGTATTTTTATAAAAAAATAACGCATAAAAAAATTGAAATATATTAATAGCAACATAAAATAGTAAGAGACATTAAGCAACTCTTTTCTTCATAATTTAAATTGTTATAAAACATTTGTAATAATATTATTATTAACATAACTGTCAACAGCGATCAATACAGGAGGATCAGGATTAGCGGACGCACAAGCTGCTGCTACTGGTAAAGATAACTAACTAAACTAAACTACTAACATTACCTATCACCTTTGGGTAGACCTAGGTCTTAACGCATATAACGAGTTCATAGTACCCAAGTTTACTTTTATTTTATTTATTACAATAAAAACAAGTTCATAGTTTAAAAACTAAATAAACGAATTTATAGAAACATTGTAGGAACTAAAGAAATATTGTGACGTTTAGTTGTTCAGTATTACTTTTTAACCGACTTCAAAAAAAGGAGGAGGTTCTTAATTCGACTGTATTTTTTTTTTGTATGTTTGTTACCTCATAACTTTGGACTGCGTGAACCGATTTGGATGATTCTTTTTTTAATAAAAAGTTGGTGCTTGTCGTGTGGTCCCACAAAAATTTTAACGAGATCTGACAATGGCATCCATGTCAAAATCATAAAGTCTTAAATTTGCATTAAGTATATGCGCGATAAACAGATTGTGTATAATTATTGATTAAAAGAACCTACCAAGTGAAGTTCTATCGTAATTATACGAGTGCTTCGTCTGAAGAGATTGGTAACCTGAAATAAAAACATATTGGATATACAGATGAAGTGACGCATAGCTGTCACCACTCTTTGCACTATGATGAGAGAATTAAAAATCACAAAATTAAAGGATAGCACATACATACGAGTATTGCTCTCACGGTGGGTATTCGGACTATCTCGCTTACATAGCCTATTACCCGTCGTCTTCTCTGTCGTTGTCGTCATCTGTTATTTTTGCAAATCTAGGGTACATAAGGGCAAAAGCGTATAAAAGCGGGTAAAAGTATGTGCGCGATAAATGGACGAATAACTCAATATCGCGCCAATCGATTTCGATGATTCTCTTTTTAATGGAAAGCTGGTGCTTGTCGTGTAGTCCCACAAAAAATTTCAACGAGATCTGACAATAGCATCCATGTCAAAAGTACAATGTACTTCATTTGAAGTCGGTTAATTTTTTGTTAAAATGTTAGATTATAACAACCTTCTAAACTACTGGGCTTGTTTG